>PYST01000162.1:33066-88270 GCA_003049485.1 Ophioceras dolichostomum
CCCCCCCCCCAACCTGCAGTCCTTCCCTTAATGCACGTTCGGTTCTTCCCGGAACGAAGGGCCAGGACACGGCCACTCAACAGGCACACATGGAGAACTTGAGCTGACATATTCTCTCTCTCTCTCTCTCTCTCTCTCTCTCTCTCTGTCTCTCGCAGGCCAGAACATGTCTTCCGCCTACGTCGACCACAACCGCCGCCCCGCTGGCATGCCCACTAGCTACATGAATGGGGGAGATGCCATGGCCTCTCACATGGCGGCGGCCGCGGGTGCCGCCATGCATGACAACCTCGGCCAGATGATGAACCAGTTCGGCGCTCTCGCCATCCCTGGTGGTGGAAGCTACATGCCCGCCGCTGGTGCCACGGATGCCAATCTGGTCTTCGCCAATTCTTACGGCCAGGTCCACCACCCCTTCGCTCAGGCGGCTGCGTATGACCCGATGTCGATGCAGTACCTCTCGGGTGGATACGTGGCTCATCATCCCACGGTGCTCCCCTTCACCCCTGCCCGCGGAAATGTGGCCGCCGCGCAGGTCCCGCGTGACCTCCCCAGCCTGGAGAACCGTCGTGGCTCGTACTCCACCTCGGCGACCGAGTCCACCCCGGCCACTCCTTTCTTCGGTGGCAACGGCGACCGGGCCAACTTGACCCGTGTTGCCTCGGCCGACCGTTCGACGTACACCACGCCGTCGCCTCAGCAGGCTCTTGGCTCTACTTCTGCCGTCATTGGCCAAGTTCCCGCCGCGAAGACCTCGATCCACGACCCGGAGCTGGACCGTCTTCTCATGCAGGACCCCGCGGTGCCTCGCGCGGTTCCTGCAGTCTTCACCGACCACACGAAGCCCCTTGAGCAGTGCCTGGAGAATCGCATCCCAGGCAACAAGAACGTGTACATCCGCGGTCTTCACCCGACCACCGACGACGATCTGCTGCTCAAGTATGCGTCGCGGTTCGGCGATGTTGAGCAGTCGAAGGCCATCATTGACACCTCTACTGGTGCTTGCAAGGGGTGAGATTCCTCAAATCCGTCTGCTCATTGCCTGAGATGACTCTTGCTAACACGGCATAACAGTTTCGGATTCGCGAAGTTCACGGACGTCCGCAACTCGGAGAAGTGCATCCGCGGCTTCTACCGACTGGGATATGAGGTGGGATTCGCGCGAGTGAGTGTCGGCTCCTCTCTTTTCGGCTTCTTTCCATGCATCCAGAGGCCTCCAGCTGACACAGCTCCATGTTGTACAGGAGAGCTTCAACGCTCGTCTCAAGGCTGAGGGTGACGAGCTGTCGACGAATCTGTACATCTCCAACTTGCCCAAGGAGGTGAACGAGACGGTGCGTATTCCGCGGTCGGGTCGATTATGAACCGGGTTCGGCACAGTTGTCTTGACCTGCTGACACCTTAGCATATCTTAGATGCTCATCCGCATTTTCGAGCCGCACCACATAGTGAGCTCGAAGATTCTTCGCGACTCTATGGGAAACAGCCGCGGTGTCGGCTTCGCTCGGTGAGAATATTCATGCTGGAATGCCCATATACCTGTTCTCACCGCACACGAATGAACGCTCACATCGACTGATGAACACAGCTTCGAGACGCGTGACATCTGCGAGCGGGTCATCAAGAACTTCAACGGCATGAAGATCGGCGCGGATCAGCAGGAGATGCAGGTCCGATACGCAGACACCCCGGCCCAGAAGGAGCTGAAGCGAATCACCGCGGAGCGTCGCCAGTATCGGACGAACGAGTACAACATTGGGGCTTACGGAACCCATGCCGTCGGAATGAACCCGACCATGTATCAGCAGGGCGCGTATGGAATGCGCCGCTCTGGTTCTGGAGGCGGCAGGTTGGTGTCTCCGCTCCAAATCACTCACTCCCAACCAGCTTCCAACTTTTGGCCCTTGAGCCCACGGGCTAACTGTTCATGCAGCTACAGCACCCCCGTCTTCCCCCGTTCGGCTGGCGGTTCCGGCCAGAACATGCATGGCACTCAGGTCATCGGTCGCGGTGGCATGCAGTATGAGCCCTGTTCCACTGGCTTTCCTGGACTCGTCGCCTTTGGTGTGGACCACTGACCCAGAACTATAGACATAACGCCACCGCACCGCCGACCATCTCCTCCGAGGACGGCTCTGCGGACGAGGGAGTGACTGTCGTCGACACCTCTCCCACTGCCAAGTCATCGCCCTCGGTTAAGAAGGAGAAGTCCTGAACGCTGTCTGTCGTTTGGCGTTTGGCATCAGAGCTCTCTCCGACGTTCGACGACTGTCCAGTCAGTGCCTTGCCGTCAGTATGTGGTCGCATGGGCCCGTTCGTCCCCCCTTGCGCTACAGTTTTGAGTTTTGCTTTGCGTGCTTCTTTTTCTTCTCGTTTTTGTTCTCCCTTAATTTCGACAAAGCAAGGCTTTAGTATGTGGAAGGTGATCATTGTTGCGTCGCTTTCTCCGGATTGATCTCACTGTCGCAAGTTTGTTCATCGCACATCATCAGTTAATGCACTCATGAAGGGACGTTGTGGCCGGCCTCCCCAGCCAAGTATGACTGATGTTGGGGACATTCTTATTCCCAGTTGACTTCTTTCTCTGTACATACATTGACTTGTCGTTGGTTGTTGGTTGTTGGCTGTTGATGTCTCGGCTCGCTCGCCTCTCTCCCAGTCACGCCTCGCAAGGACCGCCAGATAAGATTCAGTACTCTCTCGTCGACATCAAATGGAATGACACGGAATTATTTCTTCTAGAAACCATGTATACCATAGCGGCGGGTCTAACAATGACTTATCTTAATGGCCCACACGAGGAAATGCTAGACGAGACAGAAAAAAAAATGAAGTACAGACTTTGGTTCTTGCCGTCGTGAATTGATTCTACCGTGCCTTGCTATGTAGACACCTAGGTGCTGATGGCTAGCTTCCCTGTTGCAGATTCTAAGCTCCCATCAAGTGAAGGCTTTGGTGGCTCAGTGATCGCGTCTTTCTTCGGATTTGAGCTTTCTGGTCCGTTTCTGTCGGCATCTTCCTCGGCAATCACCAGCTCCTCATCCTCGCCGTGCGCAGAATCCGCCTCTGAGCCATCGTCTCCCCCATAGGAGTGCTCATCGCCCTCCTCGTCTTCTTCCTCCGACGGGCAGCCTTCCTCTCCATCGCCCTTGGAGGCGGCCTGCTCTTGGATCGCCGCCTCGAGGTCCTTGAGCATCTTCTTGGTGAAACCGGACGCCTCCACGGCGGCATCTAGACGGCGAGCGCGGTCTGCGCCGACTGACTTCTTCGCGTCTTTGAAGAACGGGCCCGGCTCGGTGCTCACGAAGTGGAAGCGCCGCTCGAAGAAGCGCTTGATGCACTCGACGTCTCTGTTGAAGTACATTTCGGCGTTGGTGTGCTCCATCGACACCATTTGGGGGAAGTCGATGAGGACGGGGGTAAGGGTGATTGTTGTTGTTGTTGCTGGCATCGCTGCTTCTGTTTGTTCGCTCTTGTCGCCGTCGGGTGCTGCTGGTTCAGGGGGGCTGCTCGTTGTTGTGGACTCCTCTTCCTTGATCAGGATGTTGAACTCGTTGAAATCGCCGTGGATGAGCCCATGCTTCGCCAGTCGAAGGATGAGGAGCATCAGGTCGGCGTACAGGCTTGCTGGGTCGGGTACGGCAGATATCTGGCGGAGCGGATGGGCGTCGATCAAGGACATTACGATTGTGTGCCTCGACTGGGCCAGGGGCTCTGGGACGGGAAAGCCCTCCTCGGCGAGGGCGTGCATGAAGGCGTACTCTTTCATGGCCGCCAGGCGCGAGAGGTACATCCAGGAGCCCGAGGCGTCGGTGCGCCTCTTCTTCTTCAGGTAGTCCCGGTTGGCCTTGACGGTGCGGAACGAGATGCGGCCCAGGCGGTGGATCTTGAGCACGCGCTGCACGCCCTTGTCGTCGGCGACGATCATGATGTCGCTCTCCTTGCCGACGCCGATGCGGGTGCCCACGGAGTAGACGGCTTTGCGCGACGCGTGCGTGTGCAGCGCTAGGTAGTCCAGCCCGCCGTAGGTCAGGCGGTAGCCGTCGTACTTGGCCTCCTTGACCCGGGCGATGAGCCCGACCTTGGCCAGGTTCGAGATGCTCTTGTGCACGCCGCTGGTGCCGCCCCTGAGCCGGGCGGTCCTCTCTATCAGGGGCGTTGGCACGAGCTCGTGGTTCTTGCTGCATGTCTCTACCTGTATGCAGCGTCGTTAGCGCTACATCATCATCATCATCATATCATCATAGCTGGGGAGGAAGGCCTACAGCAGTGAGAACTCTCCAGTCCTCTGGTGTGAGGTGGCGCATGGCCTTGGAATCGAGTTTCATTTTGTCAGAAGAGAGAAATATTGCCCCGAGAAGGTTTTGTGTAGAATTCAGAAGGCAAATGATCCTGGAAAGGAGGCTTTGATATCGGCTCCTGTGACATCTACGGAAGTAAGCAGTTCAGCCTGCGCAATTCACCCCACCAAAAAACTTCAGGGAGCGGATCATTGTGGGGGGGTGTTCTGCCCGATAAGATCGATATGATAAGATAATTCAGGCTTTGGTTCAGCTGCTCGGATCAAGGACTTTGTTTATTCCACACCGCCTGGCATCGCCCGCCCCTGTACCCCTGTCCGGAGCTCCTCCAATCCAATCGGCCAAGCCCCAATTCTTAGAGGTCAGCTTGGTGCTCCAGGCGGCAGAGCCTCGCGTAACCCAGCCAGCCAGCAGCCGCATGGATTGGAAAGCAACAACAGCGCTTCGCTCATCATCGAAAGCCTCGACTTCACCAACGGTATTCAACGCCCATCATCGCCTTTCACCACCACAAAGCTCGATTTACCTCTCGTGCAACTTGATTGTGATTTGCGCTCCATTTCAAGATCTGTAGGAGGGATCATCGAGTTTCTTTTGGCCTTTTTTTTTTTTTTTCGGTCTTGGACCTCTCCGTTCTTTCCACCACCTCCCTCCCTCCAGTGTTGCGCATCCTCTTCCAGTCCAAGCTTTTCTTCCTGTAGCCACCCCGCATACACTATGGCACAAGACTCAGACAGCTCGCGGGTCGGGGATAAGGGCAAGGGCAAGGCTGTGGACAGCGCAAAGCCTGAAGATGCGAAGAAGGATAAGGATGGGAAGCCTTTGGCTAACGGCAAAAAGGAGGATGACAAGATCGACTGTGCGTACGATCCCTTGCTCCGAAAGGCTTTCCTTGGATAAACTTGTGTGCTGACTAGTTATGCGATTTCACCAGCAGCGGAAGAGCTGAGCGAGGAGGACCAACAGCTTAAAAATGAGCTTGAGATGCTCGTGGAGCGGCTGACGGTAAGCAGGCGACGTCTCCTTTATCCCGACTGGAACTTGGAAGTGGCTAGAGGCTATGTACGGTCATGCCATGATGACTGTCCGATCTACTTACTGACTGCCGGCGATGATAAATGCCGAAACAGGAATCGGATAGATCCCTCTACAAGCCTGCTTTAGAGGCGATGAAGAACTTCATCAAAACGTCCACATCGTCGATGACGGCCGTCCCTAAACCGTTGAAGTTCCTCAGGCCGCACTACGAAACGATGACGAAGCTGCACGAGGAGTGGCCCGCGGGCGACGACCAGACCTCCCTAGCCGACGTGCTCTCGGTGATCGGCATGACGTACTCGGACGAGGACCGCCAGGACACACTGAAGTACCGATTGCTGGCGCCGACTTCGGACATTGGATCGTGGGGCCACGAGTACGTGCGGCATCTGGCTCTGGAGATTGGCGAGGTGTTCGGCAAGCGACTCACGGCGGAGGAGCCGACTGCGGACCTGATGGAGCTCGCGCTGGTGCTCGTGCCTCTGTTCCTTAAGAGCAATGCAGAGGCCGACGCGGTGGACCTGATGAGCGAGCTGGAGATCATCGAGCAGCTGCCCAAGTTTGTCGACTCGGAGACGTACGCGCGGGTGTGTCTGTACATGGTTTCTATGGTCAACCTCCTCACGTACCCGGAGAACGAGCAGTTCCTACGGGTGGCGCACGATATCTACAAGCAGTACAAGCAGTTCACCCAGGCTATGGTCCTGGCGATCCGGCTGAACGACATGGACATGATCCGGACTGACTTCGCCGAGGCCAAGGACCCCGTGCTGAAGCGACAGCTGGCCTTCCTCGTGGCGCGGCAGAAGATCTGGCTGGACTACCCCGAGGACGAGGACCAGGACCTGACGGAGAGCCTGTGCAACATCCGGTTGTCGGAGCACTTCAAGTCGCTGGGCAAGGAGCTCAACATCCTCGACCCCAAGACGACCGAGGACATCTACAAGAGCCACTTGGAGAGCAGCCGTGTAGCGGGCATGACCAACCTGGATTCGGCGCGCCACAACCTGGCAGCGGCTTTCGTCAACGCCTTCGTCAACGCGGGCTTTGGTAACGACAAAATGATGCTGGTCGACGACAAGGAGAGCTGGATCTGGAAGACCAAGGACGAGGGCATGATGTCGACGGTCGCGTCTCTTGGCATGCTGCTCCTGTGGGATATCGAAAACGGACTGGACAAGATAGACAAGTTCACGTACGCCGATGAGGAGCAGATCCAGGCAGGCGCCATGCTGGCCATTGGCATCATGAACTCGGGCGTCCGCCTCGACTCAGAGCCAGCCATGGCGCTGCTAGCCGACAGCGACAAGCTGGAGCACCGCAACCCGTTGGTACGGACGGCGTCCATAATGGGGCTCGGCCTCTCATATGCGGGATCCAACAAGGAGGAGCTCCTAGACAAGCTGCTGCCCATCATCACCGACTCGTCGCAGGAGATGCAGAGCTCGGCCATGGCGGCGCTGGCCTGTGGCCTGATCTTTGTCGGCTCGTCGCACCACGAGGTGGTCGGAGCAATCGTGTCGACGCTGCTGGATGATGAGCGCAAGACTCAGCTGACAGATAAGTGGACGCGCTTCCTGGCGCTGGGGCTGGGCCTGCTCTTCTTCGGGCGCCAGGAGGAGGTGGACGTTATCTTGGCCACTCTTGAGGCCGTTGACCATCCGGCGGCCAAGCCCACGGCAGTTCTGGCTGAGATTTGCGCGTGGGCCGGCACGGGCGCTGTTCTCAAGATCCAGGAGCTGCTGCACCTCTGCAACGAGCACATGGAGGAGCCCGAGGAGAAGGAGAAGAAGGGTGACGAGCTGCTGCAGGCGTACGCAGTCCTGGGTCTGGGTCTGATCGCCATGGGCGAGGACGTAGGCCAGGAGATGGTGCTGCGCCAGTTCGGCCACCTGATGCACTACGGCGAGGCCAACATCCGCCGCGCCGTCCCGCTGGCCATGGGCCTCATCAGCCCCAGCAACCCGCAGATGAAGGTGTACGACACACTGTCGCGCTACTCGCACGACAACGACAACGAGGTGGCCATCAACGCCATCTTCGCCATGGGCCTCCTCGGCGCCGGCACCAACAACGCCCGGCTGGCCCAGCTCCTGCGCCAGCTGGCCAGCTACTACCACCGCGACCAGGACTCGCTCTTCATGGTGCGCATAGCCCAAGGCCTGCTGCACATGGGCAAGGGCACCCTGTCCGTCAGCCCCTTCCACACCGACCGCCAGATCCTGTCGCGCGTGTCGACCGCGGGCCTCCTGGCCGTGCTGGTCGCCATGATCGACGCCAAGAGCTTCATCACCGCCAACTCCCACTACCTGCTCTATTTCCTCGTCACCGCCATCCACCCGCGCTTCCTCATCACGCTGGACGAGGACCTCAAGCCCCTGACGGTCAACGTCCGGGTGGGGCAGGCCGTCGACGTCGTGGGGCAGGCCGGCAGGCCCAAGACAATCACCGGCTGGCAGACACAGAGCACGCCGGTGCTGCTGGCGTACGGGGAGCGCGCCGAGCTCGAGGACGAGGAGTATATCAGCCTTAACGGCACGCTGGAGGGACTGGTCATTTTAAGAAAGGTGAGCAATCAAGCAAATAAACAAACCACCTAGCCTACCGACCTGCCTAGTACCCTTTTTTTTCCCCCCCATGTATACGTTCATCTCGCGTGATTTGCTAACTAATTTCCTACCCAACCTTGTAGAATCCGGAATGGGACAGCGGCAAATAAGTGATAACAGGCATGAGGTTGTTAAGCGTCTGTCTGGTCGGGGGGTGTGGAAGCGCGAAGTGAACGCCGTGTGTTTGTTAGAACAAGCAGGATCCCTCGGCACACACATACAGCACACGCACACTCAAAAACATGTACAGTAATGCTTCCTACTTTTCGGTCAATCGCCTACATCAAACATTCTGCACAGGCCTTCTTTAGAACGTATCTCTTTTTTGGCTCTTTATTTGAGGAAATGGCTTGTTTTTCATCTACGGGGTAGAGTAGAATCGGCACTGACACTCTTCTCGCAAATTACACACTCCCTCAGTCGGTGCCCACGTATTTCCCCGTATTTTCCCGCCTACTGTTTCCCGGGTTCTCATCCCTTCTGTAGATTTTCTTTGCAAGGGAAAGAAAAAAAAACAACTAAGCAATGCCTGGAGTCTCTTTCCGTTTTGCATATGATTTAAATTTCACACATTCGTGCGTGGGTGGGTACAGTCCATCAAGGGTGGGTAATATAGCGTAGGGAGGACTGGGGTTCCAGGCAACAGAACAGGGACACGACTAATTGAGCTCGCTTGCGTTCGATCTCCCGGGGATGAGAGGAGAGGAACAAGGCTAGTAAAGAAGAGGTAAGAAGAAGCTTCAGATATTGTTTCGGCGCGGATCAGCAGCGCTAGCACCTCTCGAAGACTCGGTACAGCGCCTTGATGTCGGCGACCTGCAGCACACCCCCCTTCATCAGCGTGTTCGTTCCGATGAGCCGGGCCTTGAAGGCCGGGAAGAAGATGTGCTCGACCGCCCAGCGGATCTCCTTGCGACGAGCCTCGATCTCGTCGTCTGCCTCGGCGTCGGCAGCCGTAGAATCTGACGGGGCGACTCCGTCGCTGGCTGTCGCCTGAGCAGTCGCAGCCGCAGCCGCCGGCGTGTTCTTCTCTGGTGGCGGTGGCAGCTGCTCGGGCACGTAAAACGCGGCCAACTGGCGGACTATCGCGTCCAGGCAGGGAACCTCGGTCTCCCAGTCCACAGCGTGCGGGCCGATGCTGAGCAGGAACCGGGGCAGCTTGACCATGGGCGGGGTGTAGCCCTTGACGAGCAGCGGGATGCTCACCAGCTCGCCGGTCGGGGTGACCTCGAGGGCGAAGTACTCGATGAGCATCTCGCGGTGCGTGACGAGCGTCTCGACGACGCCCTCGACGACGGCCTCGACGTCGACGATGCTGCTGCGGCCGTCCGGGCGGGTGCTCTGCTGCCGGTCGCGCTCGCGCTCGACCGCGACGCGGAGGAGGGCGCGGAGGTCCAGGGCCGGGCCGAACTGGATGGTGCCGAAGTTGGGGAAGTCGGTGAGCAGGAGCTGGTAGAAGTACTCGAAGCAGGCGCGGCCGTAGTCGACCAGGTAGAGGCGGGCCCCGCCCTGGATGGCGGCGAGGCGGCGCCGCTCGTCCACGATGCCGACGAAGGTGTGGTTCGCCAGCACTTCGGTCAGGCCGTTGTGCATGTCGTTGCGAACGGCTTCGCGGAGGTCACTGATTGATTGCAGACGGAGCGGATTGAGTGGCTGGTCGACAGTCTCGTACTGTATCGTCTGAGGAAGCCGCCGCCGCCCGTCATCTGCTCCTGTTGTTGGGCCTGCTGATGAGGGTGATGATGCCCCCGTAGCGGGGGCGAACATGCTTGTGATTTTGCGGAGGCTACCATCCGTCCGTACCAAGTTGTTCTCGTACGGTCGAGAAGTGGTACCGGGGCCGCGTCCGGTTCCGGCGGCCCTCTTTCCCCCTCCAGCCGAAGCGGAAGATGGCGTCGCAGTCGCACCAGCCGCAGCAAGTGCAGCAGCAGCAGCAGCTCCCGTAGGCAGAAGTGTCTGGGTTCTGAATGTGCGGCTTGTGTCTACTGCAGCCAGTTTCTCACGCAGATGCTCGCACACAGCCTGGATAATCTCATCCTCATTGAGGAAATTGACTTCACGCTTTGTGGGGTGCACATTTACGTCGACGCGGTGTGGTTCGATCTCGAGGCTGAGGTAGACGAACGGATGCCCATTCTTGGGCAGAAAGGCGCCGTACGTCTGCTCGAGCGCCTTTTTCACGTTGCTCGACTCAACGCAACGGTGGTTGATGAACAGCAGCAGCGTGGTTTTCTTAATGCTATAGTTGGCATTGGTGGCCCAGCCTCGGGCCCGGAACCCCCACCGTGAGTCCTCAGTGTCGTATTCAATTAGCTCGTTGGCAACACTACTGCCGTGGATCTGGCGGATACGGTCACGAGGCCCTGCGCTGGCCTGCACGGCGATGCTCGCGGTAGCTTCGCCGTGCTTCTTGCAGGAGAAGGCGACGTTGCGACAATGGACCGCATAGCGGCCCACCATGTCTATGATCTTGTTATACTCGTCCGCGGGCGAGCGAAAGGCACGACGCCGGTTTGGCACGTTGTAGAATAAGTCTTCGACCGTGATCTGGGTGCCCTGTCGACCCGCCACGGGACGGGGCTCCGCGCTCTGGCCAGGTTTGGGGGCCACAGGTTTGCCACCGTCATATTGGGCCCTCCAGGCGCAGTTGGAACTCTTAGTTCTCGTGGTGACGGTGAGGTGCGCAATGTGGCTGATGCTGGCCAAGGCCTCTCCACGAAAGCCATACGTTGCGATCGAGCTTAGATCCTCGAACTTTTGGAGCTTTGACGTGGTGAACCGCTCGCACAAGATAGGCAAGTCTTCCCTCTGCATATGCAGCAGCAGCACGAATTTCAGCTCAGGTGGTCAGCATTGTTACGGAGCTGCATATGAGGCAAAACAGGGCGGCAGGTGTGAGGATGGACGTTGCAACCGTACATACCTCGATGCCGCAGCCCGTGTCGGTGATCTGGAGCAGCTTGAGGCCACCATCGCGGCAGAGAACCTCGATGGAGGTCGAGCCGGCGTCTACGGCATTCTCAATAAGCTCCTTCAAGGCGTGAACGGGGGCCACAATGATCTCGCCAGCAGCGATTTTGTTGACCACATCTTGTTGTAACGCCTGAATCACGGAGATTCGAGGGCGGTTAGGGGTGGTCAGCGGAGAAGATTGTGGAAGGATGGAGACAATCCAGGGCGGGAAATAGGGGCGGCAGGAGAAAGTGAGGCGGAGCGAGTGGGGGACTGTGGAAAGTGAGGAGGTGGCGATATGGGATATGGGGTAGGGTAAAAAGTTCATGAGAGAAGGATTCCGGAAGGATGAAGCGTCGGTGATGCGAGCGGACGACCGTACCTTGATGCGCTGAGGAACCTGGACAGAACCCCTGTGAGATTCATCCAAATCCCCAGCTTTCCTCTTTGTGCCTCGTGGAGAGTCTAACTCCATGGCATCATCGCCTTCTCGACTCACGACGGCGAAGTCGGCCATGGTCTGCTGCAAGCGCCCGTCTGTTCATGCGTGTGTGAGTGAGTGTGGTGTTCGGGCCCGACCAAACTTTAGTTAAGCGTTCGCCCTAAACCCCGCCTCACAAAGCTTCCCACACCTAACAGTCGGGCGAACTGCCAAGACCAAGACAAACGAAAGCCTGGGATTTTGCCAATTGCGGTAGAGTGAGTGTGGGCGCCAATCCGATGTTTGCAGGCTAAGGATTACGCAAGTTGCTGGCTGAAACCCGTGGTTTTCAGTGTCGGCTGCTTATTTGATCCTGAGAACAAGGGACGGAGCTGGATGTGATGAGACGCGCCGACCATCGCGGCCTGGCGAGGGACCTGACTGACTAACAGCCACTCGCAGCCACATTTGGCCGCCAAAGCACGTGATATATGTGGCTTTGCTCCATTGAACCTCCCGAATGATCCAATGGATTGCTTTCCACAGTTCCCGACGTTCCCCGCTGAAGCCTCGCTGCGCCACTACTTTCCAGCTTCGATGGACAACGGCTTCAATCAGCTTGACTCCTCGAGGCACTCTTTTGTTATCGGTCCCAGGCCATCTTCCAGACCAGCCCGTTTCTACACATGCCGCAGCCTGGCCAGGCATCAATCATGATACGAGATTGCGACGTTGGTCGGGACCGTTGGGGGCTGCATAAGGCTGAATCCTTCTTGTTCTTCTTTCCTGGATGCGACGCTGGAGAATCTGTGGTTGTGAGGCATCTCGTTCCCGCAACCGCCACAATCACAGTTCAACCGCGGTGGCGATGGTTACACCCGCTGATTATCTCGTGGCCTTGAGCTGCGAGAACACAAGCACTTTCAGGGGCCTTAGCCCTTGAGTAGCTGAACATGAAGATCACATTCCGTCATTGAATCCTTTTTCATCCTCCGTGTCACGCTGCAAGAGCCGAACTTGCCGGCCAGGCCTGGTGGTCGGGCCAGTTCTCTTTCGGACGAACCAGGGTTTGGCCCAAGCCACACACGGCGCCCTCACAGGCCTCAAAGGCCTCCCCTCCTACATTGTCCCCTGACAACCTGAGAGTTGAACAGCGATTTGCTTCCTATTTTGCACCGCCGTCTGCACTCGGAATCACCCACTTCGGTTTTTGTTTGCAAAAATTCATATTCCCTCCCTCTCCCTCTCTTTCTATTTGGTCGTCCGTAATTTTTCATCCCAAGTTTTGAAACTAAGGCAGGCTCATCGCATCGCATCGAGGTCCAGTTTGCTGTGGCCTAAGTCGGCTCAGCTGTCAGACGGATCACCATCCTCCCCCCAGAGGCGAAAGAACAGCCACCTCCATCAACGGCCGGCCGTCCTACCCATGGCCATGCGCTTTCGGGATAATCTACTTTCTCCTACCTTACCCACCAAACGGACTTGTTTCTCGACTGAGTGAAGGAACCGGCCTTTTTCCCCCTTCTCAGCCCGAGGCCACTCTTCCATCTCACTCTTTCGTCTCTTCCCGCCCCCACCTCTCTATCCTTCTCGCTCTCGCTCTGAGGCCAATCTAATTCCCTGTTCTGTCTAGTACCTTTGGCATTCGCATGCTGAAGTAGATGAATCCAGTCACCTAACAGTCTCGCACCATGGCTCCTTTTGGTTGCGTTATCTTCTACTTCTCGTTTCCCTAGGTCGTTGAATATCCTGCGCACCCCTCCTCCCTCGGTGCCCCAATGCAAACGATGGCGTAGGGCGACCAACCACGCCCCATGCCTTACACTCGAGAAGGGGGGAGGGGGGGTTGAATCCGCCGCCTGCGGCCCAAGTGGCACTCCCGAGAATCCTTCCGCGTCCCTACCAGCTATCAACTGGTCTTTAGGCAGTTTGATAGGCTCCCCACCTGACTGCCAGGTAGATTCCCCCATGATCCCCCTTGAGGGCGTGTGCATACACGCCTCGGTGCATGTACACGCCCGACCCAAACCACTTTGTCGAGGCTGTGAGCTTCTTGTCCATATATAAGTTGTTAGCTTGGCCCATGTAAACCTGCCCGCATCTCTCTTTTTCGGCGTGAAATTTTTCTTCTATCCATTTCTTACGGACTTGACTGTCTTATCGAGTCCTTTTGGTGTTATTTGAATCCGCCGTCACAACAATACAAAGATGACGCCGGTTCCATCGTCGCAGCCTCTAGCTGAAGACGATCCGAAGCCTGTTGTCGCCCCAACACAGCAAGACCAGAGGACGGAGGAGCCTCAATACGGCCGGGCCCCCACATCCTCAGGCGATCAGAACCCGCAACCACCCTCGATACAGATTACTGCTGCTGCGTCTGGATCGCCGTCGAGTAGCCCGGACAAATCCACTGTCAAGGCGCCTCCGGACCCCCGTCCGGCCGACCCAGACCGCATGTCTGAATCCCGCCCACCGAGCACGATGACTATCCATACCACCGCGGCGACAGCCCCTTCGGCGACGGAATCAAGACTGCCGACCCCTGAGCCTTCACGCCCAGTCACCAGGGCCTACCTCCGACAGCACCAGCATACCGAGCTCAACGTCGCCCATATGGGCGGTGGCGTGTCGCTTCCTGCAGCCCCCTCGTCCTCACGGCAGCGCCGCGGGACGAAGCGCCCAGCCGAGGACATGCTGCACGAGCTGAGCAAGATGGGAGGATCGGGACCGGATGGCAGGAGCTCCGCGGCAGCAGCTGCAGCTGTTGCCGCCGTCGCTGCTGTTGGCGTCGGCGGGGGTATTGTGGTATCGACAGCCGGCCCATCATCATCATCATCATCCATCACTGTACGGCAACAGCTCCAGCAGCCGGAGGAGTCTCGAGGAACAAAAAAGATCAAGCGCTCGCTCCCGATTCGCCCCTCTCGCAGACAGCAAAGATCTAGTGGCGAACACAGCGGCGAGCCGCCCGACGAGGCCGACGGTGACGACGAGGACTACAGCAGTGCCATGGAGAACGGCGACGACTCGGACGAGCCCGCCTCAAGTCCAGCGCATTCCGGGGCCGACGACCTGCCGTCATGACGCATGTGCTGATGCCCCTCACCTCTCACGTCCCTTACCCACCTCCCATATACGTTTCACCATACCCGATTTGGAGGCATCTATCTGTTTCTCGGCGACCGAATGTCATGGTCAGGCGCTCATACCCCCCCATCCCTCATCGTGGAGACCAGGAGCTGATTTACGATTTGTGCCAGGATAGGAAGGAGTTTTTTTGCTTGGTGGTTGTAGTGGAGGGGGAGCCGATAGTCTCACGTGCGCCTCGGGTGCGCCCTGCAAGCTAGTAGGTGCCAGCAACCGGGCGCCCATGGCTGCGATACGAGGCTGGCGACACTCGCTGAGGTTTGGAACATTATCCCCCTTTTCTTTTGTGTGTTCCAACCCTGCGACAGCGTCGGCTCTCCCCCTTCGTTTCCCCTTCTTTTCTTTTCTGTTCTATTCACCCCTTTCTAGACACAGTTCCCTCTCTCGAAGTGGTCGGCTTCCCTGCGCTCTTGCTGGGCGCCACCACTACTTTGTTTGGTCTTCTCTACCGGCAACAGGAAGTCTTGACTTTCCTCATTATAGACACGCGTGACCGTAGAGCACCACACCTACGGTTGTACTCTCGTTACTCAAACATCTCAATACTGATGTCACTCTTTGATATCTTTGTACATGTGTTTGTGTGCACGTTATACACAGGTGCTGAGCTGGTATTTGCTGTTGATGTTGTCGACTACTACTTGCTACCCTCCCTACTTACCTGCCTGCCCCCCTACCTACCCGCCTCCCTCCCTCCTTAACCAGCAAGGTAGGCATGTGCCAAGTACATGCAGTCTGTTACCTACAGGTCGGTGCGATCGACGACGTTCGTCTGAGATATCACGCAAAGAGCCCGGTGTTGGGCTTGGGGATGGTGATTTGGTAGTGATACTAGGTAAGGCGCCTCGGTAGTCTTGTGAAAGCTGTCCAAAAATGTACCCTTGCCGAACGGAACAGTAACCGCGGCAAGATATAATAAGCAGTATCAGCGGACAGAAAGTGTCTAGCGAAGAGGTGCACGGAAAGGCAATGAGGAGCTGGAAGAACATGAGCCTTGAGACTCTTCCCAGTGAGTGACCAAACTCTTCCCGGCACATTAATGGGGGAAACCACAAAAGTGGCGACGGACGAATAGTGAGCCAACATGAAGCTGAGCTCACGACGGCGTTGGGAGGATGCGTTGCTCTTGATGATCGTGCTCCACTTGGGGTGCTGAGACTGGAGCAAAGAACCCCCCTCCGCGCAAATAGTGCCGAGAGCAGCACAAGTCGAGACTGTTGATATACGGCCCGAACTGTTTTGCCTGGTGCCTACTGAAACCGGTGTGGTGGCCGCTCGAGGTAGGTAGGTCTGACTTGTGATGCAGATAAAGCGCAAGACGTGAGTAAGGCTAGCTGCACTCTGCTCACCATCCCTTGCAGCCCAGAGAGGTGCGGCTCATTGTCTAGGTAGGCAGACTCATAAGGCAGCTTCCCGTCTTCCTGTCATCACAGTAACAGTCAAACAAGGGGGGTGAGCTGAGTTCGAATCCGCGATTTGAATTTGTGTTCGACCTTGGCGGAGAAAAATGCGATCTGCTTCGAAAGATGGTCTTGCTGTTAACCCTTTTTTTTTTGTTGAAGACGCGAAGCTCCATCTCCTACGTACCTGCCCAGAAAACCTCGGACATTCGAGGCGAATAGGGGGAGCTGTTTATTAGCGCGGTACCGTTAGTAAATGCATGTGGCCTTGCGCCGATTCTACCATAATTCCGGCCGTTGTGAACGGGCGCTTGCTTTAATAGGTGCAGTATGGAGTAACAACCTGAAGGTTATCAGGACCTAGCCAAATTCAACGACATCGACGGACGTTCAACGGTGAGGGGTGGAAGCACCCGAGGTACAGCCATCCAAAGTCGCCGGACCCCGGAAGCTTCTTCCAGTGGAATCCCATAATCGGCTAATGCGTCTGTCCGCACGCCGCGTAGTGTACTTCCTTACCTGCTTACCTGCTCCTGAACAATACATTAGGTTAGCAGCCGTCGTTGATGCGCGAACACTCTTGATAGCCTAACCGGAGCACTCCTGACAAGGCCACACCAAGGTACCACTCTGCACAACAAATAGTTGGGGACGCACAAAGTCCACCCTGCGGCTCATGTCATGCATGCATGCATGTGGGATTGGGAAAATCCCCGATCAGCTGGCCCATCCTGGTTTGCTTGGCCCACCTTTCTTTCCCACCCACGACTTGGCCGAGGGAGAGGAAGGAGAACGAGAAGGAGGAAGATGAGAACTAGTGAGGAGAGAAGCGACAGACTTGAAAAAGTTGCATCAGTATCCAGCTGACTGTTGTTGTAAAGTATGGAGCTGCGAAAACTACCTAATCAAGAACAGCAGTTGCCTCTTGCTTGTTAGAGGAAGCTTGGGTCGTAAGCCAAGATTCTGATGATCGACCTGCAGTACTTCTCCCTCTCTTGGTCATCTGTCTGTATGATCAGTGGTGTTTTGAGCGGTGAAAGGAAAAGACCCGAACGTCGAAAGAGAGAGGAAGGCGGGCCGATGAAGGAAATGGAGAGGAAAGTAAGTGGCTCGCCTCGGTGACCGTTCCTGGCGTAAATCTTGTTGAAAATTCTTCCGTCCTTCCATTTAAGAGTGGCGGTTGAAATTACTATATGTTATATCAAACCTCCCCTATACCTGCCTATATGACGTTTCTAAGAACGGGCAAAACCTGATCGGTTAAGTGGTGCCCGCTCCCATTGTTGTCTTTTTAGTTTCTTCTTGCTCTTTTTCTCTCCTGTTACCTTTTTCTTCTTCTCTATCCTTCTGTTTGTGCTTCCCTTCACGTTGTCTTTGTTGATTTACCGGGCCGGCGAGAACGCGACCCATCTATGGCTGGGTGTCTGGCCGGTTTGCTGCACGCGCAGAGGCTTAGGTAATTCCCCTTCCCGAAATGGCCTCCGTTTTCGCCTTCCCATCCCACTCCCCCTCTCCGAAAGCTCAGTCCAAGCCTCTCCAAACAAAAGTCGTCCATCGACCGCCTCCCCTTTCTCGCGTCGAAAATCTCCAACGCTGCACGGCCGTGTCGTGTTCGAATAGAGTCCCCTCGAGGTCGCAAAATAAGGCACTTTGATAATGAGCAAAACGCGGAAACTCATTCTCTGTCTTTCACATTTTCTTCCTGCCTTCTATGTGATGCCTATATCTCTTTTAGCCCTTCACTCTTCCACTCTCTTTAACCCTCCTTCCCTTGGACCACGCCGTCTTCGCCCATAGCTTTAGAGCTGCCACCACTTGCCTTCCCGTGCGGGTGGACTGCGCGGTGCCCCACGCCGACCGGCCTCACCCACAAGCAGCCTCCCCATCACCAGGCTGCCCCTATACACAGCTAGCGATTCGCACCACCCATATGCCGATTCCAGTTCCGAAACACGAGAAAAGGTGATGAACAAGAGAGGGAGATCATTGGGGCCTCATCAGACCGCTCCTAATGGAGATGCAAACGTGCGACAGTTGTACCCGTCTCAGCCCAGCCCAGCCTCTTCCAAATGGACGGACAAACAACAATCCAGATCACCACCCGCTCTACCAGAGCGCAACCAAGGCTATCCGACCTCCCGACTCGACAACCGATAGAAGAAGAACGACGACGATACAAAAACAAGGCGAGGAAAGGACAGACGAGAAGAGATATTTGAGACAGCCAAAAAAAAAAGCACCTCACTTACGGCTATCGTACACACCACTGCCAATCACGAAACGAGATTAAAAGAAAATAAAACGGATTAAACGAAATCGCCGGCGCCAGAAGGAAACTAATCACGGCGATGTGGATGGCTGGATATATGTGGTGTTCTTCAAGACCATGGACGAAAAAAGAGTAGGGCAAGCCAGATCAGCCTGACAAGAAGGAAGCATGTGGGATAAGCAAAGAACAGAAAGAAGAATATGCGAAGGAGAGAACGAAGAGGGAAAAAAAAGCTGGCGATGGGAGGAGGGAGAGAAGCGTTCCACAGCTTGCCTCCCTGTCTGCCTGCCGCCGCCGCGAACGGTTTATACGTCGACCCGGATATCGACCAAATAAGTACCTAGAAGAAGAACTGGCATTTCGTTGTACAGTGGTATCTTCGTCGCGCGCGTATGGTTGTTCTCAAAAGCCGTACAATTACAGATGTTGGTCGCTGCGTCTGGTCGCTGGTGGTTGTGGTTGTGGTGGTGGCGGCTGTTGTTGTGTGTGGGTGGTGGATGGTGGGAACCGCCCATGGTGCCACAGCTAGAACACCTTCTCGTCATTGTGGGTGAAGATGATGGGAGGATGACGAAGAATCGGGCTGGTCGATTAGGCCGCCAATATCGACGCGTGATCGATCGTCCCTAGGCGGTGGCCATGATGGCGGTTGCTGTTGTTGTTGTTGTAGTTGTTGATGCTGTTGCTGCTGCTGCTGGCTGCTCCGAATCGGAGGTAGTTGGTACCCTGGCTGCTGGGGTGGTGGTTGGTGGGGGCCGAGGTGTGAGGGTGGCGGCCTCGAGGTTGAAGACGATTGTGGCAGGTTGCTCTGTTGGAGCTGATACGGCGAGGCAGTTGCACCTGGAGCGCCTGGCCCTCCCAAGCCCGGCGAATACTCCGGCCGGCTCGGCGACGCCGAATATGAGCTCTGCAGCCCAGGACTGAGGCCTGGCATCATCCCCTGACCCCCTGGCCTCACGCCGCCGTACCCACCGCTTGCGTCGCTTCCCAGTCGTGGCCTCCCTGGCTCAAAAGTGGCTGATACAGGAGTCGGCTGCGCGGCGAACGCCTGGGGAGGCGCTGGTTGGTACTGGTACGGCATATCCCGCGGATCTCGCGTATGTGGTGACGGGGTCAGGTGTCCGTGCGGTCGGGCGGCGACGCTTAGTTGGATGACGACGAAATAGATCGAATCCTGCTTGGCGAGCCCCAGGCGGACGGGATATGACCGGGGCTGGCCATCCTGGCCGATAAAGGTCATGAAGTCTTGCTTGTCGAGCTGGAACCTTGCCATCTCCTCCAGAGTGAATCCAAGTTCCTGCATCACCCGCTCCTCCTCCTGTTTGCCGAAGATGGGAGGCAGGTAGTTGGGTTCCTTGCGGACCTGCTCGTCCTGGAGCTGCCGCTGCTGAACCAACACGCGCTCCTGCTCGGACGGTACGACCACGTCCATCAGCTTCAACCCTTGGACCGAGTGCCGGCCGATCGCCTCCGCAAAAGTCACCGAGGCCTTGGCGATCTCAAAGTCCATGGCGAGGAATGCGGCTGGCTCGGGTGGCCTCGTCGCAATGGATAGCGGGGCTGGGAAGATATTCGCATCCGACGCCGAGCCCCGTTCTAGGAACCTCGAGGACGCGCCCCCCTCGGTTGGTTGCGACTTGAGAACGCGGTACGACTGAGACCGGCGGAGGGTATCGTCATAGCCGGGGCTCATCGATGCCGGAGGCTGGTTGAAGAGTGAGATGGGACGCCTCATCGACCCCTCCTGGGAGTGGCCTCCCCTTCCTGGCACATCGTATCTCAACTCCCTGTCGTCGCGTAGCCGAGGACGGCCCCGCTTTTTGTGCTGGACATCGACGCAGGAGTCCTCCTTGCTGTTGCTGATACACCTAGAGCAAGGTCTTTGGGCTGTAGAAACGATCAGCAAACCTGCGTCTGTGCAATTCTGAAGTTGCAAAATGCAAACATAACTGGGGCAAGAAAGGACCCAGACAAGGAGAGACTAGTGAGCCACCCATCCATATTTTTGCTCTTGCTTTCTCACTTCTTCTTTTCCCTCTCTTTCATTATTTTGCCACCTCTTCTTCCCCTGGATCTTCTGGAATAAAGAGCAGCACTGGCTGTCTGAAGGGCCGGTAGCCAACAAAGTCAGGCCATCGCTGGAAGGATACGGCACGCGGACCCCCGAAGCCGGGAAGCCAATTGGCCTGCTTGCTTGTGTCTTCTCCCCCTATATGACTGGGGCATTATGCCTAAATCACAGTCAGACGGAAGAGAGGCGTAAGCCTCTGTAAATCCTGTGCTTCTTCGTTTTCCCCATGAGGCCCCGGCCCGAGTTGCCGCAGAGTTCATCCTCCAGACGGGAATTGCCGACCCGCGGTGCACGCAATTTCGGTCGAAACCGCCGAGTGGGCGGCCTGGAAGCGACGAGACCTTGGAGCCTCGCTTGAGGATTGCCAAAATCCGTGTTCCTTGCAGCACATGCGGCACACATACTGTGCGTGTCGCATGGCAAAGCTTTCCCGTTTTGCTCCCTTGTCTCGTCCCCTCTTGCCCCATACCAGACCCCTGCAAGAGTCAATGCCGCAGAACTCAAAAGAAAAAAAAAAGGGGGGGGGGGGGGATGGCGTCGCGGGGAATAGAAGACGGAAAGGACAACACGGCAAGGGAAATGGAGCAGAGATGAAAGCAAAAAGTAGTGTAGCGGGCCCCAAGTTTGTCGCGCATCCGGGTTTCGCGTTCTATTTTTAAGAAAACGTCATTTCGGGGATACGTACCGTCGCACCTGTAGAGCATCGTCAGCCGAGAGTTCTGGCTACTGATTGCGGCCTGCTTCTGGTAGTCCCAAGCAAGAATGAGGCTATGGGCTATGGGCCGTAGATCAGAGAGAGGTGAGGTATTAGCTTCACTCACCTGAGATGTGCTCGCTTGCAAGGCACGCAGGCGGATGCCACGTGCCCCTTCGTCTTTCGCTGGGTCTTTGGCGACGTGAATGGCAGTCCTTCTTGGGTTGGCGGCCTAGGGGGCATTGGGTAAGGGCCCTGCATGCCTATCGGGCCAGAGCCTGGTCCGGGAAGTGGCCCGGAGCCGGGCCCAGGACCTGGACCAGGTCCAGGACCACCGAGAGGACTCGGCAGGTAAGGATGCTGTGCCATGAGATGACCTGGCGGTTGCGGCTGAAAGGGCGGAAGAGGTCGGGGCATGTTCTCGGGCGCGCGGTGGAAGCCGTACTGTAACCGCTCTGGCGGTGTTTCTGGAGCGAACGGCCTCATCGGGGGCTGAACCTGCTGCGGCGATTGGGTTTGGTGAGTGTGGGCCTGAATTGAGGGTGGATGCAATCTGACGTCTCCGTGCGCTGTCGTCGAGAGTCCGCGATGGACATCTTGGCTGGCGGACGAGTGATGGTACTGCTGCTGTTGCTGCTGATGGTAGATCCCCTGGCTGCGGTCCCCGGTCTCTTGTGGAGCTGGTTTCGGAGGCAGCGGCGGAGAGCCGGACATGGGCGGAGACGGGTAGGCCCTCGAACGCGCGACGGCGCTTGTGGTCTCTGCTCTGGCCCAGCTCAGATCAAGATTGACGGGCGGTGCCAGTTCCGGGGGAGGTCGGCGCCGGCCGATAGGGAGGGTGAACGAGGTCTCGGAAGGACGACTTAAGCTTATGGCTTGCATGGATGTAATTGTGCACGTCCAAGGGCTGGGGATGGCGCCGAGATCTCAAGCCGACCCTTCGGGTAAGGAGACGCCGTGGCCGCAACTAGCCCAGAAACCCAACCTCGACGAAGGCCTTGACGAGAGAGAAGAAGGAACGAGCCTGACGTTGGCCACGTTGGTCGGCGGGCACATTACCTGACTCCGTGGCGATGAAGCGTGCTGTCAGATCCTATCGGGGGGGTGTGATGTCGAGAACTGTTCTTGCCAGTCGACTAACATGTACCTGGGTTGGGCTGGCCTATTTCTTGGGCTGGTTGTTGGCCGGTGGTTGGCTGCTGGTGGCTTGCTTGCTTGCCCGATTGGTCGATCGCCACTATCGTCTGTCTCTCGCCGTGGGTTCTCTCTGGTTTTGCTACTGGGCGCTGGTGGCTAGCGGCTGGGTCCTAGGAAGCAGTATCTATCTACTGCCTGCGAAGGGGATTTTTCGGTGGGTGGTTGAGGGGGAGGGGGGGATGGCAGAAACCGAATTCGATGACCCACGCGCACAGGGTGCAGTGGGTTTGCTTGAGTTCGGCTCAGTTTGCCTCGTGGTTGGCTCGTTCTGGTGGAGTCGCAGGCGACACTGGGGCACGATGGCGAGTCCGGTTCGAGGAAGACGGGGGCCAAGAGACAAACGCTACCGAAGTAGGGGGAATATAGGGGAGGGATGTGATGGATGAGTGCTCCTTTTTCAAGGCGGCGCGGGTTTGGGTGGTGATGGGTTGGGAAAACAACATGCACGCACACGCACGCCTTGGTCCTCGTTCTGAGCTCAATCGTGAGTCCGGGCCTGGGCCTGAACCTGAACCTGAACCTGGACCGTGACGGTGGACACGGGATAGACTCGGGGTGGCCGGTGACGGGGGACGGCCAAGTGGGAGGAAGAGGAGGAGGCGGAGGAGTTGCTGGCTGGAGGGTTCCTGGGGGTGTGGAAGCTACAACACGATCGAGCAACAATGTCGGACAAGATGCTGCCTGCGCCGTAATACTAGCTCAGTGAATCCTTTGCGCTCCCGTGATACCGCATACGGCGGTGTTCGTCGTCACCGGCTGTGGTTGGGGAAGTCGTCGGGGTCCTGCAGTCGAACCGAGAAACTCATGTGCTCAGAACCGGCCGGAGGGCGGCGAGGGTGCGGCGGCGGAAGGGAGGACGGATCCAGGAGTCCAAGACAGACAGGCGTTTTGCTTTGGCGGATCCGGAGGCGGAGAGGTTGCGCGGTGATAGCGAGGGATGAAGGGCAACCGAGCGCACTCCCTTTCTTTCTATCCTGCCCTCTTGATTCCCCCTCTTCTCTTATTTCTTGTTCTTTCTCCTATCCCTCGTCTCCTGCCAGTCTTGCTCCCTTCTCCACGTTCCTGTGTTCCCAGTTCCACTCCCAGGACCGGTCCGTTCCACCTCCACTTCCTCTGGTGTACAGCTCCGGATCGCGTTCAGATTCTGTCCGGTTACTACAGCGCTGGATGGATGGTCTTCTCCCGTTCGTCCTCGAGTAACTACGGCGCAAAAAACAAAAGAAGGGTGAGATAGTCGTTGTGAAGACGGCACCTCGAGAAGAGAGGTCGAGGGTGGTGGGCTGCCGGTGCTAGCTGCCAGAAGCTGCAAAGGGGGTTTTGTGCGACTTAAAGGGACAAGCTGGGGGTGATTGAAGAGATGGTGACAAGGGTGACCCAGGTTTGCAGTGATCTTGGGAGCTTGGAACGCGAGGAAGGAGGGGTGTAGGGGGGTAGGGAAGCCGGGCCAGCATGCCAGCTTGCCAGCTTTGCTGCTGGTGCGGATACAGCTGCTTCTGGTGTTGCTGATGGTACTGTGGTATTGCTGCTTGCTCGTGCTGGTGCTGGTGGGTGCCCCTGCGACTTTGGGCTTCAACCCTTCAACCCGGGGTCCTGGGGGCCGGTCATGGGGTGGCGCTGCTAATCAAGGGTGCGGATAGGTAGCCTGCGCTCCTCGGCGCTGCCAGGTGGGTTGCCAACTTGCCAGGTGGGCTGCCAGGGTTGGCGTGCCCCTGCCCTGCCGGGATGGGGCATCCATCCCATCCCCCATGTTCCTTTCCCCCATCCCCATCCGATCCCTTGTCAACCCTAATCCGGACCAATGCTGCAGTGAGCCAGACGAGACGAAAGGGCAGGAGGATACGCAATCATCCGAGGATCCTCTACTAATTAGAAGGACTTTTTAGCGGGCCGGCTGGTCTCAAGCCCGTCTATTATGGATCGTGTGAATTCTCCGGCTGGTTTCAACGCTTTGCGGAAAGCTTTCGGGTGTGTAAGTGCAGTGTGTGTGAGTGTGCGAGTGTGTGAGAGTGTGAGAGTGTGAGGGGAAGCATGATTGTATGGGCGTGTGGGCGTGTGGGCGTGTGTGCTTGCGTGCGTGCTTGTTCGTGTGTGTCCAGAGCTGGGTGTGATGAAGCGTGGGTGTAGTGCTGTGTTTCCGGAGTACATACTTGATTTGATCAAGCCTGAACGAGGTTCGAAATACCAAGTGGGATGGATTTCATGTTGCGTTGAGTTCCGGACTTGGATGGTGGATGGGAGGGTTGAGAGATAGTTGCGTTAGTGGTTGTGTGCGGGTGTGTTGGCGTGCGTGCAGCCCCTGCAGGGAGTGAGGGAAAAGGTGTGCATGTCCAAGCTGCTCAGGATATGTTTGAGGCGAGCTGAAGCTTGCGATTGGACAAATCATTGATCAATGCCACTGGCGATGCAGGCAGGTACGCACTCGAGAGTTCTGCAACCGCGACTGACATCACGCTCGCGCAACTATGGTAGACAGACTGAATGGGCAGGTGGAAAGGAGGGCCCTTTCCTCGCAAGTCAATGGCTGAGGTAGAGGTGGTTTGTACCTAAAAGGTGGCCACCCTCCATCCATTGCTCTTTCTCTGTGTTGTTCCGTCCCTGCCCACTGGCCTGCTCCCTCCCTCTTCCCACCGTCGTTCCGGTGCATGCCACCTCGGGACGGACCAGAAAATGTAATGACTGGAACGGTATCTTAGCCAACCAGCCAGTAACGAGAGCAGAGCAGCCGGTGGTCGAAGGGTGGTCCGTGGGAAACCGACATCATGGGCCCTGGATCTGGCACATCAAATAGGAGGTCCAGGATGGAAAGGTGGTGGGGGATTGGACGAAATGAAGATTTGGGGTAAGATGCCGGTGATGTGCAGAGGTGGTTTAATGCGTCTGCTACAGATCTCGGCTCCAGCTTCAGGTTTCGACTGCAGTGGCTACAAACAGGGTGACTGGCAGAAGGAACTCCCACCCCCTCGCCCCCATCAACCATTCATTCCCGCAATGAGGCGTGAGGGGCAGCGGATGACTGGTGGTGGAGGCATTGGAGGCACAGGCAGGACTTGGAGAGAGGTGGACATATTTGCGTGTGTGTGTGTGTGTATCGCCCGAGCCTATGAGGGGTCGAGATCACCCGAACCAGCCTTACTATTGCTCGAGAAGACCCTGGGGCAGCTCTTTGTCCGGTCGCGGCGCAAAATGTACCTACATCCAAGCGACGAGCGCCAACGTAACGCGCTAATGCAAGCGTGTGCTGTAGGAAACCAAGGCAGACTCGACAGGCACCGAGGGCACCGTTGCGACGGGCTCTGCTGTCACCTGGACTCGGCCACCCTCCATCGATGAGCCAAAATAACATGAAGCTTTGTGTGTGTCCAGTCCGCTTACGCTGTGCGTATGCGGAGCGCACGATAGGCGAAGGAGGACATGGGCATACGTCAAAAAGGGAGGTACCTGACCTCCCTTTCTCCACCCCTCTCCATCCCCCGCCGCCCTCATCACGGTGGGCAAGTTTCCATTGCGTGTCCAAAGTACCTCACCTCTCCAGCACTAGGAGCACAACGTAGGAAATAATAGAACAGTGGTACTTCCTTTCGACGCCTAGGTAGGATGGAGTCGATGCCAAAAAGTAAGAAGAAGCGGCCGACTTACCACCAGCCTAATATCGAGAAAAGGGTCAGTGTGGGGAGCTTGACACTTACATGACGCCGAACATGTCTCTTCATCAACAAGAACAGCAACACGGAGCGGCGCCCGACTGCCCTCGAAGGGCTCAGAGAAAATTAAAATGAAATCGAACGCAGCCAGTCTCGATGCGTTCTCTCAGTCCTTTTGACAGGAAGCTGATGACGTTCGCTTCTGGTTCCTTCCGAGGTTCGTTTCTGAGCCAGCTGGCCGGCTCGGGGTTAAGACGCCGACGAACTGTTGGTTCCCGTCTGGTGTGATGAGTGGTAATGTGGCTTGAGCCTAACACACACAGCTCGGGAAATTTTCGACTGACTTCAGTCCTGGCACCTGAAACTAATTGGAGGTTGTGTGGAGTCTACCTGCCTCTAGTTTGCTCCTACGACGACGACTACCACATAGTGTCGGTTGGAGCAAGCCATTCCATCATCCCAAGATTGAAAGGCAACGAATTGATGACCTCCTTTTCCTGTCTTCTCTGGCCAACTCAGGAGCATCCATGCCATCTTCCTGAGCAGGTTGATAGTCACGACGACGGAACTTTGCTGGGATGGGCAAACAGACTGACTGACAGGGCCTTCCGACAAGCATTGATGCAAATGCATAAACGTTCTTTTTATATCGGTAAGTTGCAGGAACAAGTTACAGAGTTGTAAAATTTGGACGGTCCCGTCGGCCTCAACTGGCACTTTCTGTCACCAGTCGCTGGCCGCCCGCTGCCGCATTGGCCCGGGCGCCATGCATCAATGTCCGTGCTGGAAGAAAGCGTGGAAGCACCGTGACGCCGTCGAGTCCGGGGAGCGACGCCTCGTCACATCCATCTCCCCCGCCAAGTCACACCGGTGGCGGAGAGATGAGACTTCAACACATGGCCCGGCATCATCAGAATTCAACCGATTGCAACCAAAAAGGCCCAGAGCCTCTGCCACATGTAGAGCCCAGAGCCCAGAGCACCCTTCGCATCAACAACAAAATCAAATTTAGAAAAGTACAAACGAGCACAGAGCTAAGGTCACCTCAAAGCCCAAGGAAGCTGCCGCCCCGCACACGAGTGGACGAATAGGTACGGATTGGGACAAATGGCACATTTGGAGTAGCAATTGTGCTTTCTCGCTTGTCCGTCGGTCGTCATCCGCGTGGGCACAGGTTTCGGGCAGCTCCATCTTCGTTATTGTCCAGGACCCGGCTGATATAGCTTGTTAACCGGCACGGCCAGCCCTGGAGCCATGCTACCATCGGTCCCAGGACCCTTGAGCCCAACAAGGCCCGGGAAGAGGAGCTTGGGGCAAGGCACCAGGCTCCCACGCGGCAGCAAGATCCTCCTGCGCTACGGCGCTGATCTCAACCTTTCTTCAGCGCCTCTCTTCAACTAATATAGGGCACCCAAGACTAGCCCATGAGCCATCCATCTCTCATATTACTTCTGCTCATGATATGCCGTTCCATTCCGATGCCACGAAGTCACCTCCGAGGAGGTGGTACCTGGGGGACCCAGGCGCCTCGGCGTCCGCAGGCCTCCAACTTAGGTACTCGAGGATACTTCTGTAGTAGTGCAAACTCCTGGCATCTCGTTCCCCCATGTGTCCTATAGATACGGAAGTGCGTTGTACCATCCCACCATCCAGAAGTTTGGAGCTGCAGCCTGCATTGCGAGTCGTTCAGATCGGTCGCGAATCATGAACGGTCTTTGGTGCTCTCGTCTCGGGGCTTGAGCAAGTCCCCCAACAAGTCTGCGCGGTGCGGATTTCAATTTGCAGAAAACACCTGCAGGCGGGAGCGCCACTTTTTTATTGATCCTCGTGGACGAGAATGGGAAAGGGAGAGGGGGGGAATGTCTCTTCATCTCGCGACGAACCATGGCCCGCAAAGCCATGAACCATTCGCTGCAAGGATGTCTGCCAGTTTACTTACACATCCAGCCACGATGCAGTATACTACCGTGCACGGCTGATACCTGGCAATGTCCCGCAAACTACCCCCTTCTTCATCAATCTACTGGTTCGTGGTGACGCGGTCAAAATACTACAACATCAGACGGAATAGGGGGGTGTTCAAAGCAGGAGAGTGCAGGTACCCTCGCATCTAAGGTACCTACCTAACCCTCATCGGCTCAACAAAGTCAAATTATACGAGGCGGTAGGTGCCGTCACCTAGAGAGTGCGCGGCAGACTCCGCTCGTTAATATTCGTCGGGGAGTTGATGCGCCCGACCGTTCATCAGATGGAAAATGTACGAAAATGTACGAGATATGCTTTCTCCGCCCAATAAGCTTGGGAGCATCCGTCGGGCATATCTTCCGCAGTCAAGGGAAGGGGGTTCTCCGGTCACAACTTGCCAGGGTCCGCCCCGGCTAGCGTCTACCCACAAGCTTCCTCTCTTCCTTCTGCAACTTCTTTGGTATTCAGTGCGCACTGTGGCTGTCGGTCCTGCCAAGGGGAAATGCACAAGCACTGAATTGGCCTTGCCAGTGTAACGGAAAGAAGACTCGCTTCAGTGAACATAGGTACCTATCAAACCTCAGCCTGGGCACACTACTACAGGACAATACTCAATATAACTGGGATAGTGGGAATAATAATCTCCTCTTACTAAACGGGTCCATGCGTGCTCTGGGTCGCTCGCAGGGCCTGGAGATATGCCAAGCAAAAGAACCCTACTGTAGGTCCCGTCGGCAGGGTCATCAACGTGGCCGGTCTCTTCCATTTTTTCCCCCTCCTATGTATGTACTCCAAGGTCACGTCCATCTTTTCTCTCTCTCTCTCTCTCTCTTTTTTTTTTTTGTCCCCTCCCTTCCCGATCTCTCTGTTCTCTTCAACGACAGTCCGGTATTATCCACCCACAATCTCACCCACCCAACCCATTCAACCCTTGACAGCTCCACCAAGGACTCCCGCATCATTTAACCCCCAGCTCTTTGTGGGTTCTTCAAGTTGAATACACGCCTCAGGCTAACCACTCGTGTGGCTGCAGGCTCACCTGAAGCACAGCCAAGGATCCACGCCCAAGTTCTGAACGACGTCAGCGTCAAGACATCGGGCTGGGGGGCCACGCCGCCGCTGATCGGTCGAGCGTGACTGGCGGGTGATCGCGGTGGGAACCTTCCGTGCCATTGTCGTTCCTTGCCTCTTTCGCCTCTCCTCGCTTTTCAATGTTCTCTCTCACCTCTCTCCTCTCTCACTCGCCTCTCTGGCCTCTTTCCCTGGCTCCTTCGCCCCCATCCCTGCCTGCCTGCCTGCCACACTCACCACCATCGTCGAAGTGCCAAGGCGGGCGTGATTCGGAAATCGGGAGAGAATGTGACTTGTTTGGTCTGGACCTCTGGACCCTCCTTGCCTCTCAAAAAGCCTCTGGCCTTCTTCCGACTCGTCGTCGGCTGGACCACATGCCATCTTGGGAAGCTGGGTCAATCAATGACAGAGCATCTAACCGCCACATTCGGAGATTTTTCGCTCGACGGCATCCATTCAGCTCCTGCCAGCGAGGCAATATCACACCGAACAGGCATCCCTCCCTCCCTGTCCACCACTTAACACCCTGATAATTCGCCGTGCTGGAGTGGAGAGTGCGATATGCGCGTGAAGCGAGAACCGACGCGAGGAAGTTCCTTTTTGGCTTGCAAGTTTCCTGCTCCCATTTCGTCTCGTCTCGTCTCAAGCAGTCACTGTCCATGCACGTCGATCTTTGGCCCATCACCTCTGACCCCCGTAAACTTTAATGCTTCATCCAGCGCAGCTCAGCTCGTTACGCACATATGTACGGAAGACGCCGTCGAACCACCAGCAAGATCTTGAAAATAGGAAATCCACACGTGTAGCCAGTCAAGTTCCTGGTAACGTCCTCTGTTTACAAGGTCGCAATGTCGCACTTTTACAGTACAGTACAACACTGATGCCCGGACAGGCACACATGCCACCCAAGATACCTTACCATTTTGTTCCAGTCGATGCGCCCGTCATCACACTGCCTAGCGGGCGGGACCTCCCTCCAGGGCCTCCACATCAAGTCCCTGGCCCAACCCCATCATCGGCGATGCTACCGATGCGTTAACCCTTGCGATTAATTGGTGCAATATAACCAAGGATGATCTGCTGGCCACACCCCCTCCCCCTTCCCTTGCTGTCTTGTTCCCTCCCCCCTCCAGTGCCCATGTTGACTGGCAGAAAGCGGCAGGCCACTTGGCAGCACTTGATACCCTCGACCGAGTCTCGAACGTGGGGCTTTGGGGCTCTTCGGCCGAGAGAGCAATGAGCTGCAAGCCTAGATGGGAAGTTGAAGTCCAAACATGAAGGCGAGCAATACAACACTGTCTGGATCATGATCCAAAGAGATAACAGACAACCCAATCAATTGAGGTAACGAAAAGACCTAACACAGATCAGCCTCTAACAAGGACAAAGCTCGATCTACGAAGGACTGTATGTACAAACCTCCGCTCTACTCCAGAGGAGCCTAGGCGTCAACCTTCGGAGGGAAATTCACAAATCTAATGAAGCAGCATCGCATCCGCTTGTTCAAATTCCCATTTTCCATCAATTGCTGGACGAAATGGGCAAAAAAATGAAGCCGTGCGTTCAGACTGGAGTCCACAGGACACATCAAGGACGGACCAGTTTTGGTGGGGAACCCGAGCTACCGACGCGCCGCGGCGACTGGAGCTCTGGAGCTCGCGGCCCGTGGAAAATCCTCCATATCCCCCGCTATTTCCCTGTTCTCAACCGGTTCGAGTCCCATACACGGAACACGGACAAGCATGGAGTCGCGACGCGAGATGTGAGAAGAGCCGTCAGCTGGGATATTACAGGAGAGATGACTGACTGACTTTTCAACCTGAGGTACGTCTCTCAACAGTACTTGTAGATAAACGTGCACACATTAACTAGTACCAGGTACCACGTGCCGTTCTCCCAGATACGCACTGTCGCCCACCTTGGTACCCTCCAACCCAAGAAAAAGCCTGAAAGCTGTGACGAGAGTCCCCCATCGTGCTCGCTCGCACTCGGTTGGGGAGGTGTCGAAGCACTTACGCGGTCCCACCGCCTTTCTTCTCTTTCACTACCGTGTTATGATAGTCATGGAAGGTCAGCGGCCATGGGTGTTCTAAAGCCTGGGCAGTGGTAGAGGTAATCATAGCATCGGGAGTAGGAGGGAGGAGGCCTGGCACGAGACATCAGGGTGGGAGGTGGCTCTCGGATCTTTCCTAAGCACCCCCCCTACGGCCCTTAGCACACATCCTGACATCCTTAGCACACATTAAATTCTACGGATTAGCGCGGCCGCCGCCAGAGTCCTCCAACTGGGCCCGTTGCACAACTAACGTCCTTTCAGACAGGACAGGGCCGGGAGTCGACGTTCGGACGGACCTCCTCGCATGAAATGGACATTTTAATGGACATTTTGACCGGTCCCAAAAGTCTATACTAGGTCGCTGCCGCTGTGGAGCAAATATTGAGCGAACAGACATCGAAGACGAGCACAGGACATGGTCGCTCTTATTGAACCTCCACCTCTTTCCCCTCTCGAGCCTCGATATCGCCCACAAAGGATCTGCCAACCCGGGATGGTACTACGTAGTGATGGCTCTGGCTCTGGGCAGACCCTCAGACTCTTTTTAATTCATCTTGATATTGAATATTGTACATATTGGGACGGCGGCCAACCGTCGAATCTCGATACGCACGTACAACGGTACGTCGTCAACCTGCCTTGAATAGGGCGCATGAACAGCCTCATTTCGTTTGCCCGGGGAATGTTGTGCCCATCACCAACTCACGGATCCCCATGGCCGCCCTAGGGCCATCGAACCATGCTCTGGCTGCACGCGATTCAACAAGCATCCAAGTCTCACAATTTCATGCGAAAAGAAGGGCCCGGAGCCACTGCTAGAGGCGAGAAAACGCCGTGACCACCACCATCAGTCCGGGGATTTTTTTTGCGGCAGGGTGGCCACAGGGATTCGGCCCAGTCTTCCAGTCCCTCAGTCAATGGTGCAGTTGTGATGGGATGGGGAACCCTGAAAGATGCCCGACGTGACAAGGTGACGAGATGTTCAGACGACACGACACATCAACGGAGCTGGAGTTGGAGTTGGAGCCACCACAGAAAGCCCGGGTTTTAAACAGGAGGTGTCGAGGGGACGAAACTTGAAGCTACCGCCAGGCCTCATCACTACGAACGACAGCGCCGGGACTTTTCTCGGGATGATCTTGAAGCTATAAGTGACTAACAGAAAGTTTCTACCCGACGGCGCGCTCTGTCGTCACTGAATCCCACTTAATCATTCGGCGATATGCAGTTCCCCGTACGGAAATATTGGCTCACCAAGCTCTCCTTGACGGCCACTAGCAATGTCCGTTGCAGAGCGAGAGCGAGGCGACTCCCGTTTTACCTACAAAGTGGCGCAAACAAAGAGAGCACACGAGTCCCTTGTCCGGAACAACCCCGGAACCTTGATGTTGATGAGACCTGACGGACGAGGAGGCCTGACGAGAACTGACGAGGAGGCCTAACTACAACTCCACGGGATTCGGTGGGGACGGGGTAGAGTACCAAGCACTGGTTACGGTTTTAAGGTACGAAAGCAAAAAGTTCAGACGAAATGGCCGCCGGTACCGAGCCAGATCGTACCTTGCATGCCACCTATTCCGTACATACATTCCCACGCACAGGATGGGCGCAGGATGGGTGCATCGGATCAGTCCCGTTGGTGCTCCCATCGGTCATCAGTCGCATCCGTCGCATCGGTTAGTTATGTACCGTAATCTCTTCACCGACGAGACAGATGTCAAGACGGAAAGAATTCCCAACAGACAACCCCAACCACGGTACCTGTAATTAGCCTAGCTGGGCTGGAGGCGGCCTCGTCGAGATGTGGGAGGTGGGAAGTGGGAAGTGGGAAGTGGGAAGTGGGAGGTATAATACCATCCAAAATAAGGGACGGATATTATCAACCTCCCATATATCAAGTACCAAACGGAGGTATTCTTCTATGGTATGTACAACGGCAACAAGCGACGAACTCTATGGTGGAATTGGCGGTATTGGTGGTATTATTACTGCAAAGCTGGCACATTCCCTTTTGGTACCGACTCGTGTCCCGCCAGGTCGATCATCATGCCTGTCCTATATAAAACGCCCCATCCATTATTTTACCCTGACAGGCCCGACATCCTGACGTCCTCACGTCCTGACATCCTAGAGGCGACCCAACACCGATCGGCCTGCCAGCGATCGAAACTTGAAGCACAACTGCAACAACAAACGATGAATCAAAATATCTATTTAAAGCAATGAGCCGCGCAAACCACCAAAGATCCTCCGTAAGCGCTGTTGCAGTGTCGCTGTTGCAGTGTTGCAGCGTGTGTGTCGAAAAAGAAAGGCTAGCTCTCTGCGAAACTGTGGTTGACCAGCTTCAGCTTACCATCGACACAACGCACAACGCCTGAATGACAGGGCTAGGCTACCTAGGGGCGTCCGTGAGCTTAAAGCAGACAGACAGGACAGGAGCGCAGTCACATTGAGAGAGTACCCAATGTAGTATGGGTTACGATGACGACGACCGCCCTGCCCTCGCATCGTTCTACCTGATGTCCCAGGGCATCCACTCGTCACCCACAACGAAAGAGGAGAGCAGAAAGGGGGAAGGGGGGGGAGCAGAGACAGCGACAAGAGAAAGCCCCAGAGATCCAAGAGCTGCCCAATCCCCTTCCTTCTACAGAACTATCACCATTATGATAATGAACACAAGCAACACAAGCAAGGGAAAATTCATGCAAAACCTCTGCCAAAACAAGCAAATACGACCTCACTCTCTCGCTTTCAACAGTGCGTCAACCACAGACCTCCTCTCCTAGAACAGCCAAGGGGCCAGCGCAGATACGGATTCTGATTTCATCTCCTCCTCCTCATCCCTTTCTTGCCTCGTCTCCCCTCCGGATCGAGGGCTGTCACATGGTTGGTTACCCTCTTTCGACCGTCCGTCGGCAATGGGTATTATCGGCTGGTGGTAAGTTCCTTACAACTTACATGATGGCTGAAAGATGACAGAGATGGCGTCGGCCCATGCAAACGTCATGCGGAAGGCCAACCCGGCTGCCGTCAACCACTCCACCAGAGGCATGAGTACCTGAATACTCGGGCCAACGGTCAACGATGCCGATAGTACAGAGTGCCACGAAAATTTCCTGTTGCTTGCAGTCGCTGCAGTGCGCTTATCACAAAGTCTCACCTCGTCTCACCCTCTATTCCACTGACGGATTCTACCTCTTCTGTCTCTCCTCCCTCCTGCCTTGGGGAATAGCTATCAGCAGAGGCATCATCAGTACTCAGTACCTTATCGAAAAAAAAACTCCATAGGTAGGTAGGTATAGGTAACACTGGCAGACCCAACGCGGAAGAATCACCTTCTCCCACATCACATCCATCTCACCCGGCAGCCCACATCCCATTATCCCACATTCCTTACCCCTCGAGATACTTAATCCGTGCCTTATTTGCGACCCGCTCGCTCACCGCACAGGATCTCAAATTACCAGAGAGAGGGCGGCTCGCTGCCCAAATTCCACACCCCAGGGCCAAAGAGTGGTCTGTGTAATGATTGATGCCAAATAGAGCTCGAATATTAATGAGAGCCCCCCCATCCACTATGTGAAGCCGGTGGCACTTACATGGAGGTACCTAAGTACGTACCTAGGTACAAGGGTACATGGAAAGGCGGCTCCGTGCCGTGGCAATCGTCCGTCCCAGTTCGCGTTCACGTACCACTCGCGAAGCACTTTATACTCAACATACTCTAAAGATATCTCTGGATCCGACCGGCTGTTGCTGCCTTCCTTCCCTCCCGCCCCCTGTCGCAAAAAAAGGAAGCCAGGCAGTCCGAAGTCTGGAACGTGTGCCGCTCCCGCAGGCGATCAAGTAAATACTGTACTATACCTCTTACACCTTCTCCCGCGGAATTTAGGAAGACGTAGAGAAGAAAGTGAAGACGAAGAAAGGAGGAGACATAAAGGAAAGGAGAAAAAGAAGAAGAAGAGCGGAAGCGGAAGCAGAAAGCGAAACCCTCGGACCAACCTCGGGTCAAAATTTACCGGCCACGTCCCGCCAGGCAATACGGTTGTTCCGGCCCGGTCTGCATCCATTGACTACCTTCTCACGCATATCACATATTTGATTGCCGCCCTCTCTTCCTGCCAGTCATGATGTTGTTCTTTCCCCGAACGTAAGCGTTGATCTCTTTCTCGCTCTGAAGGTGACTGGCCAAGGAAGGAGGGGGAGGGAGAGAGAGAGAGAGCCGACTTACCTCAATTCCTGTAACCCAACTACTACCCGATGTACATGCAGCAGTGCAGCGAGTGATGACCATTGCCGTGCCCCCGCCAGAACAAGCCCCGTTGTGATATTCTGGAGCTTGCTTGCCCACCGGCCTTTACCCGGAACCTCACCGATGATGACTAGCAGCAGCCTTGCTTTGCCACTATATTTCAAGTAGGGGCATGGCCTCATCCGTCCACCGCTCTGTCTGTGACCCCTGATCACCGTAGAACACCAAATGGGGAAGAAGGGCAGTCTAGGCTTGCTTTCCGCAGCATGTTGTGCAGACAGCGTTTCGTGCAGAGACTTCTTAGCCTTTGCGCAGAAAGCGGAGGGGGAAAGAGAGAGGGGAGTGGCAGAAGACTAGACGAGTAGTCGCAATTCCTGATCACACAGCAGCTGATATGACCTCTCCAGAGGGGGAGGGAACACTGAAACGGCAAGGCGAACGAAGCGCACGTTTCCAAACCCGAGACTAAGTCTCGACGGCGGAGACAGCCTCGAGAGACATGTGTGGCCAGAACAAGTCTCTCTAACTAGCCCCTTTCCCTCGGCAGCAGCCGGTGAGGGACTCGTGTCACACATCAACAGGGTCGGACGGATGGACCAGCCAGCGAATCTCGAAATACTTCTTTTCTCCCAAAACGTTAGCCAACCCCGAGGTTCCACGAGGCGACAGCCTCACTTCCAGGTAAGGACCAATCCCCGAGCTAGGAAGGGGCTCTCATTTTGACAACCCAGACCAGTAAGTACCTATCTACGTAGGTAGTAGGTGCCTCCTTCTCTTTTGGGCTGGACCCTTTTCTCACACGGACACACCACAGGCAGAAACAGACGTACAACTTCAGCTTTTGCTTTCGCGTTGCACTGCAGCGAGAGTCGAACCGAGAGACATGGCGGCGGTAAAGGCGGCGGCGGCCCACTATCTATCTTCCCTTCCGCGGAGCAGAAGCCACCAGCGGGGAGAAGGATCTTGTGCGCGCGAATCGGGACAAGCTTCCCCATCCACCCGTGCTATGTTTCGTGGTCATTGGGGAAAGCTGGCCTAGAGAAGAGATCGGGGAGTTCGAGCTATGAGGGAAGGCTATCCCAGAGCTTTGACCCATCCAGACAGATCCCCCATCTTTGCCCAACTTCCAATTCTCCTTTCAAGGCTACCCCTGGGGTACGGGTAGGAGAAACTTCACTATTTAGAGATCGACCTAACTAGTAGGTACCTAGGCACACAGAGGACCGACTTACCTAAGAAAGGCAAGCTCCGTCTCTCGAAACACTCGCGGAAGTACACAGATGCGCGCAGCGAAAAGAATCAAGACAGATCAAAATGAACTTGCAGCTTCGAGCCGAAGAGACCAAAGGCCTGGTTTCCCAGGTGACAGGTCAGAAAATCCCCGTTGCGTTATCAGTGGACAGGCAGGTAGCAGGAAGGGGGGAAGACGCCGACACCTAGAGTGTAGAATAGGAAGGAGGAGGAAGTGGCAGCACAAACAAATCGCGCGATCATATCGCTGGATAGTGGACCTGGAATTTCCTTCTTCTCGCCGTCCAACTATTGTGTCTAGGACAGGCGCTGGTGCTTCACACACCGGATCAGGCCAGGCCTCCCAACACCCCTGGAGGAAGGAGCTTGGAAGAAGTCTGGCCACTCACGACGTACATCCAGAGCCTGTGTCAGCAAAACGGCTACGCACCTCAGACACACGCACACACACACCTAAGACAAAACAAAACGGCTCGGAAGAAGGATGTCGGGGGGGATAAGGGAGGGAGAGGGGAGAAGGGTGGGAGAAAAACAAGGAAAAAAAGGGGGGAAGGAAGACCAAGGACAAGAAGAAGGGACAAAAAGGCTCAAGCCCCACTCACTCCCCAGTCCGAGACATCTACGTCAAGTAGAAAAAGAATTAACCGAGTGGTTGCGTGACAGGACAGGTTCCCGCGACGTAACACACAAAATAGACAAACGACACAGGAGAAGGGAAGGAAGGAGGGAAGTGGACCGTTTCGTCGTTCGCGTCCCCCTCAAGGAAGGGGAATGAATAGCCAGGCGGTAGGTAGGTAGGTAGGTATGTGGGTGGTCGATCACGGCAACGCAGCGGAACGCGACGCAAACGCAAACGTAACTGCCCGTCCACCCGACCGGCTGGCTGTCTACCCTCTCGCATCACGCACAAAGCCATAGATCTATCTACCTAGGTAGGTAGCCAACCGCGAAGCCTGAGAGAAGTGGTGCGAGGGGGCTGGCTGGCTCGCGGGCTGGCCAAAGCAAGGCAAGGCGGGACGTGGCAGGGGGCGGGTCCTTGCAGTGAGACACAAAATCGGCCTTTGTGCAGCAGCCCGTCGTTGGTGGTGGTGGCGGCCTGTTGCCCGTTCGTTCGCTCGTTCGTTCGCCGTTGCACGGGACAGGAGTTCAGGAAGCCGGTGACAACGGTTATTACTACTGGCTCCCAGAGCATAGCTGATGTCGAGATACCTACCTAGGTACCTACCTCCCTACCTACCTACATACCTACCTTAGACACCTAGGTAGGTACCTAGGTAGATAGGGTGGAGCGATCGGAGCATCTGCTGCTCTACGTCCCCTAAAGCTCCTTCCTCCCTCTCCTCCAAAACATACATGGTGGGATGGGAAATGCAAGATCGCCTGTGGAAACTTGCTAGTGCCCCCCTTTTTTGAAGGTAGGCCGTGGAGAAGGAGGGACAGGGACAGAAACCCAAACCGCCTTTTCAGCCACCCGATAGCTCACCGAAGGATAAGATGGAAGAAAGAAAGGGGAGTGATGATAGCATGCAGTCAAGTCTGGTCCGAGCTGGCAAGTCGTGCTTTGGAGCCGGAGACTGAATTCCTGTCATCAAGGTAGGCAAGCTCTCAGCATTTGCGTCCTTCTTTCCCGTCTGCCAGTCAGTCTCTCTGACAGTCTAGGTTGAACGCAGACAGTGAACCCAAAAATGCAGGGAGGAAACACGATGTCGCAGCACTGAGGCGAACTATACTCTCCGTACATAGAGTATACACATACTCCGCGGCCGCAAAGAGATGGAGGTGGCGGCGGCTGTTACCAGAGAAACGCTTAGGATTTGGTAGAACTGCTACTTCTACAACTGCTACTGATACTGATACTATCTACTGATATTTAGTCCTAGGATAAGAATAGATACTTCCATGGAGAACCGGCGTGACCCCGACTATCTACTTACATGTATCTACGTGAGTTGGACGAAGCGGAAAAGAGGAGGGGAAAAAAAAAGAAGCAGTAAGTGCAAGGTTCCGCGGGCAGCCTCGCTTGCACCTTGTTCACACCCGGGACCGGACCGGGACGGACATTATTATCCATCCGATTCCCTTTTCCTCTCACCTCGGACTTTCTAACGGCGCTCTCGGAGGATCGGACGGATGGACGGGAGGAGCTATCTCGCGTGAAGTTGCTGAACCGTGAGGGTGTGCGTTTCGTTATTGATTATTGTGTCATGTGTGTAAGTGGACGTGTCTCTGTATCTGTACCTACCTACTGTATCTACCAACCTAGGTCGGTACCTGATGTACTGTACGCATAAGTGTGAGCGAGTGAGTGCCTGTCTACGTCGGTGATGTAACTAACGAGCAAGCGCTCACCCACCCTGTCGATAGAAACCTGCCTACCTAGATACGTTATAGTAAGGAACCCCCCCTTTTCCCCCTTCGGATCGCAACATCGGTCTGCTCTATCCCGCACGACGATGAAGAACTCCTTGACCGCGTCGGGTGGAGGGGGAGTGCTAGACAGTTGCATCCTCTCCTCTCCATCGTGCTTCCTAACGCCGCCGCTTTCTCACCTCGCCTCTGCTGTGTGGACCCAGTGTGTTTCCCAGTTTCTGTATTCGGTCTGTCTGATGAAGCAAGCATTCCCAAAGCGGCAACCCATGTTAGACAGCCCACGACCTAACCGGAAAATCGATGGCTGAGAATGGTTGGTCAAGCAAAGCCAGCCGTCTCTACTTCGAGCAGACAGCAGAAAGAGGGCACGGACGGAGGGAGAGGCGAGGTGTTGAACAACCACAACCACTCTCGATTCAGAATTAGGGCTTTCCTTTCTTGATTTGTCTCGCTCTTTTTGTTCTTTGATGTTTCCGCTCGGCTAGCGTGCTGCTGCTGAGCAACCAGACCACTAAACTGCCTGACCAACCCAAAACCCCCCGGTTTCTGTGTCCCCGTGGTACATAGATCCTAGATCCTGTCTCATGTCTTCTGGAGGCTCAAACGAAAAAGGTGGACGTTGTCTATCTGTGACATGGGGGTTCTGCCGCCGTTTGGGGGCGAAGGGATCGGGGTGGTGAGGACGTGGGACAAGGGTCTAGGTGCGAGGTGCTAGTCGCTACCTGTAGAGCCGTCGTCCTCTCTCGCTCTCCTCCTAGTTGGTACAGCGTCTTGACGGTGCAACGTATAACGCGACGGTGACTTTCGCTCACTCCCACCCCATAATCCTCCTTTGGGCATGTGTGCGTGTGTGTGTATGCGTGTGCGTGGGTGGATGGGTGGCGCCAGCATGGCTGTAATATGCGGGCGGGCGGTTTATCCTGCAAGACATACAGAGAATGGGTACATCCATGCACAAAAAAGAAACACGATGCGCACCGATCCGCTAAGGAAATAAGAAAGAGGGGAGAGGGAGGGAACGAGAGAGGGCGAGAGGGGCACAGAACAGGAGGAGACGGACCCCGGAGCTAAGTGAGACTCCCTTTGTGCTTCTTTTGTCTCAGCCGCCGCGAGTGTGGTTCTGTTCCGGGATTACACCTCGCTCGCTTGTCAGGTGAAGACTCTAACTCTCATAGGTGAGCGATATGAGACATGCATGGGGTGTCCAGCAGGAGAGTGAGTTTGTGTAGAGTCTCTTACAACAACGATGAGGGTGCGTTTTGCGCGCCCGCAAAACGCACCCTCATTATGTTTTGCCCACCGACCGACAAATCCGAAACGGCTCGACCCATCTATCCACCTTAGGTGTCCAATAGGGCGGGGTCAGGATATCTCGCATTGTATTTTTTTTTCGTTAGACTCTATGTGTTGTGCTCGTTCACATTTCACAGGCGGCTTGCGATGCTCGGGAACTTGGGCTCCCCCGGGAACTGTGCATCAGGCCACACATGGCGAATGGCCTCCCAGATATGGCTTTGAATCCCGGCCGGCATGGTTAGCGAAAAGGGGCCCGAAAGGAGAGGGTGCGGTTAATGGAGGAGGGGAGGGGTATCGTCATCCCAAGACAGAACGAAGAAGTCGCAGGAGGACGAGAAGAGATGGCGAAGAGATGAGGGGCCCGTTGTCTTGCTTTGTCGAGATGGCTACATACCTGACGTGGATGATATCCAGCCCGTCCCTGACCTCCTGTGGCAAGTCCTTGACATCCTTGCGGTTCTGAGCGGGCAGCATCACCGATTTGACGCCTGCCCTCAGCGCCCCGATGAGCTTTTCTTTGATCCCCCCAACGGCGGTGATGCGACCACGCAAGGAAATCTCGCCCTGGGTAGAGGTAAAAAAGCGTTTCCGCGTCACACTGGTCAGTCATGCACGACACCAGAAAAACAGCCGAGCCGAAACGCACGTAAGAGAGAGAGAGAGAGAGAGAGAGAGAGAGAGAGAGAGAGAGAGAGAGAGAGAGAGAGAGAGAGAGAGAGAGAGAGAGAGAGAGAGAGAGAAGGAAAATAAAGGAGAGAAACGAACCGTCATGGCCATCGTGGGCGGGACAGTCTTGCCCGAAAACAGCGAGATGAGAGCGATAGCCTGGGCAATGCCGCTGCTCGGCCCGTCCTTGGGGATGGCGCCAGCGGGGCAGTGCACATGGATGCTCCGGTTCTTCATGATATTCTCGGCGGGATCGGGGGCAAGGCCCAGCTCGTAGGCATGAGCCTTCACCCAGGTGAGGGCGACCTCGACGCTCTCCTTGAGGACGTCGCCCAGCGTCCCCGTCAGCTGGACGCTGCCAGAGCCCGGCATGTCGGCCACCTCGATGAAGAGGATGCTGCCGTTGCCGCCGGAGCTGTACGCCACCAGACCCGTCACCACGCCTGGCCGGCTCGTCTGCTCGGCGATCTCTTCCTCGTACTTCTCGATGCCCAGGATGCGTTCGATGTCTTCCACGGTGAGCCGGGGCCGGTAGTTTGCGAGGCCGGCGACGTCCCCTTCGGTCGTGTCGGCCGCGTCGGCGTACTCTACGGCCTTCGCGCGGCAGACAGACCCGATCTCACGCTCGAGGTTGCGCACTCCAGACTCGCGCGTGTAGGATTCGATGATCTTGGAGACCACCTCCGGGCTGAACTCGACCTGCTCGGGCGCGAGGCCGTTGGCTCGCACCTGCTTGGGGACCAGGTGTCGCATGGCGATGTGCCGCTTCTCCAGCGTCGTGTAGCCGGGGAGATAGATCATTTCCATGCGGTCCAGTAGCGGCGGCGGTATCGTATCGAGGCTGTTCGCTGTCGCGATGAACAGCACCCGGCTCAGATCTACCGGGATGTTTACGTAGTGGTCCACAAACGTGCCGTTCTGTTCTGGATCGAGAACCTCCAGCATCGCCGCCGAGGGGTCGCCCTGATGATTGTTGTGCCCGATCTTGTCGATCTCGTCCAGCAGGAAAACGGGGTTGGCCACCCCGGCCTTCCTCAGCCCCTGGACAATCAGTCCGGGCATCGCTGCCACGTACGTGCGACGGTGTCCGCGAACTTCAGCCTCATCCCGCACGCCGCCGAGGGAAATCCGGTGGAACTTCCTGCCAAGCGCCGTGGCCACTGATTTGGCGAGGCTTGTCTTGCCCACTCCAGGAGGCCCGGCAAGGAGGAGAATTGGGGACTTGTCGACCATGCGCTGGCCTTTTAACATCTCTATCCTGGCTTGGAAGGCGTCAAGCTTCTCGGGGGAGAGTTTGCTCGGGAAGGGGAGACCTTCCGTTGACGTTGCGTTCTTGCCGTCCTTTTCACCACTAGCTTCTGCCTCAGCTTCCGCCTTACCCTCGGCCCCCATTTCTTCCTCGATCTTCTTGATCTTGGCGTCGACCGTCTCGTTGGCAGATTGCTTGAGTCTCAGGACCGCGAGATATTCCACCAGTCGCTGCTTGACCTTCTCCAAGCCGTAGTGGTCGTCATCAAGTTGCTTCCTCGCCCGGGTCAACGCCGTCCTGTCGAGGCGGTCGTCGGTGGCCGCCGACCATGGTATCTCGGCCAAGGTCTCAAGATAGGTGCGAAGTACGCTATACTCAGCCTGTACAGGCACCATCTTCTTCAGCCTCTTCATCTCTCGCGCCGCCACCTTGACGGCCTCTGGGCTGAGTTTGGCTTCGTCTAGCTTCCTCTGGAGCTCCTCGGTCTCGTCCGGCTCCTTCTCCTGTGTATTCTTTCCCCCACTGTCGTCGCTCATCCCTGGAGGTGAGGGGATCCCCAGGGCCTGGAAGGGGTTTGAGGATCCCTTACCCGGGTGCTTGTCGGCCGGGGGGTCTATCAGGTCCCGGATGGAGAATGGAATCGTCGCAGATATGGTAGTGATCCTGACAGGGTTCTTCATCCCCCCAACCTGGCGCTCCAGGAGCTCGATCACCTTCTCCATCCGGCTTTTAACGTCAAACAGAGCCAGGATCTGCAACTTGTCCTCGTATGAAGCCTCTACGATGTTGGCCATGAAATCGGCAAGTAAGCCGGCCTCTGAGACTTGCTTCTTGGCGATGAAGGCATCGAGGCGCCGTGCGAGGATTGGAGATCGGTTCATCAGACTTCGGGTCGGGGACATGATATTGGACAGCCTCAGCAAACCGATAAGCTCGCGAGATAGAGACTTCAGGTGCTGGAATCGGTCCCCGAACTCCTCGTCGTCAAGCGAAACTGTATCGCGCGGCAAGGAGGGCAAATATTAGAACGAATGACTCGACAAAGAGACCAGCAGCATTACCAGGGTGCCTGCTGGGGCACTAGCGTGCTGATCGATCAGGGGCGGGAGAGCAGTATAACACAGGTACCTACTTTCATCAACACGGAGTGAGACCTTCCCTTCGAGGTGTGGCCTAGTCTGATGCACCTTATCCAGCGTGACCCGGGCCTGTCCCTCGACCAAAAGCGAAAACTCACTGTTCCCGCGGCCCTCAATGCCAGTGATCTTGGCAGCGACGCCGACGGAGTACAGATCGCTCTTCTTAAGCTTCGCAAAATTGACGTCGCCAGGCAGACGATCGTTCAGCGCGCCATCCGTGGAGCTGCCAGGAAGCAGGTGCTGTCCGGTAGGACTTAGTAGCAACGAGGCGAGGGGAACGCAGGCGATAGGGACCGTGTCGATTCGACCCTGGGACGAGGCTCGGGTATATACAGAGCTGATCAGGGAGACGACATCCGCTCTAGCAGCGCCAACCGGGATGCGTTGGATTGCGCCGGGTAGGAGGACGCTGCCGCTGGGTAATGGCACAATCGCCATCACGGCGCTGTCGATCGATGGCGGCGCCATCTTTCCGAGACGAAGAGGCGATAGACGATATTCAAGGCGGATCGATCGACCGATTCGGGCGGGATGGGTTGCGCGATACCGTGCGCAACACCATGCGCAAGAGCAACGCTTAATGTGATGATCTAGGAATGATCGGTATGATTATTAGGTCTACTTGAGGGCAGTGATGCGTTCGAGGAAAAAGTAAAGATTGTAGCGTTGATGTCGGCACATGGAAGACAGCCTAGTAGCTAGTAGCCCTCCCCTGCCGAGATTCGGGAAGCTTCACCGCACGAGCCGAGGCTCGATCTTGACAGCAAACGGCAGGGGTGTCAGCGGGTGGGCCAGCGGCTGACCCAGTGCTGTGGACCTAAACGTTGACCATCTGTTCTGCCTCTTCCACGTGCACAAGCGTTCGTGGTTTGGTGAATATCTCGCATGAAGTACTTCACTTGCTATTAAGCCGAAAAGTTAACTTGCCAGGGGCATGGTTCGAGAACAAGTATCCCTTGATTTTGATTAGGCTCGGCTAGAGTGATGAGTGTAGTTGTTGCGGCTCAGATTATAAGGTAGCGACCCTAACGACGGAACGTTCAGCTCCCCCACAGTCGAGCCTGACAGCTAGGACCCCGCCTGGCCGACTCGATTAAAGTCGCTGCCCGTGTCGTCGCGTCAAGACGCGTCTCTGGTACAAACCAATTCCCCCGCCTCACACATCCCACTTCCGCGAATTGCGACTTCCAAAGGAAAGTAACATCGCACAAACAAAACCTGAAAATTCAAGATGAGTACGTTGTTCGTGATCCAGCAGAAAAAAAGGCGCTCGGTGTACGGCCAGCCATTTACTGACACTTTGTGTTCTCGCGCATCTATCTAGCATCCTACGGCGGGTTCTCCAAGACGTCTTACGGCGCACAAGGCGGTGATGATGCGGGCGGCTTTATGGGAGGATCGCAACAGACTGGCTCACAGGGTGGTGGACAGAAGGTGAGTGAAGCTTACGACTTCTTTATCCCTTCTTCTGTCACTCTCTAGTATAACTCTAACACGCCTCTTTTCTCTCTCTCTTGCAGAACAGCTACCAAGACGAGTCCCTCCGGCCCGTGACGATCAAGCAGCTCCTAGACAGCGAAGAAGCCTACCCTGGCGCGGGCTTCACGATAGACGGGCAGGCGATCACGCAGGTGACCTTCGTCGGGCAGCTGCGCTCGCTCAACCAGATGGAGACCAACGTGGCCTACCGCATCGACGACGGCACGGGAACGATCGATGTCAAGAAGTGGATCGACCCGGAGAAGCGCGACGACGCGCTCGCGGCGTCCAGCTACCCGCTCGACAGCTACGTGCGCGTCTGGGGCCGGCTCAAGTCGTACAACGACAAGAGGCACGTCAGCGCGCTCTTCGTGCGCGCCGTCGAGGACTTCAACGAGGTCGGCTACCACATGCTCGAGGCCGCGTACGTGCACCTGTACTTCACCAAGGGCCCGCTGCCCAGCGGCGGCGCCGACGGCCAGGGGGGACAGGGACAAGGTCAGGGCGGCGACGACGGCATGTTCGTGGACAGCTATGGAGGCGGAGGCGGCGGCGGGGTCATGGGTGGCGCGGCGGCCAAGATAGCCCACTGCTCTATCAACGCGAAGAAGCTGTTCGCCTGGCTGCAGAACCAGCCGAAGAACCCCGACGGCTACGAACTCAACTTCATATCCAAAGGCTCGGGTATGTCTCCCAGGGACGTGGCGCAGTACGCAGACGAGCTGTTGGCTTCGGGCGTGGTTTACACTACACTGGACGAGCACACTTGGAATATTCTGGAGTGGTGAGGGTTGAGTAGGGCGGTAATAAGATGGTTTTCATGGCGGAGAGATATAGTGGCGTGGGGGTAGCCGGACAAATCGTTTGTATTTCTCACCAGCCTTCGACGAAGGTACCACCGACCTGCCGAACGAATCGCCATGAATTCCCGAGCTCTATGCTCGGAGCTACTGTGCTTTTTTTTGGCGAAGGCAAAAGCGTCGCGGTGTTGACGGCATGTCGTCCTAACGGTTGGGCTCATGGTAGATGGAGAGGACACCGAGACAGGGATGCTCGGAAGGTGTGGGTTCTACGCGCACAGGTCGAGATAACAGGCGGCCCCAGCAAATCCCGGCCCATAACGGGATACATGATATTTGGCTATGGCTATGGCTATGGCTACGAAAGGCTATGATGAAAGAAAGAAAGGGGTGTGGTAAGTACCTCATCCTACAGTCTACCTACCCTGAAAAGGTCTTGATGGTCCACCTCCCATATGAGCAACGGATATGCGATGGAAGAAAGGGCTCGATGACGGAAAGGAAAGAAAGCGAGCTTACAGACGGCAATTTAATACCCCCGTGGAATAATGAAATGAAAGAAACTTGTGCCCAAAAAGTAATGTGAGAAAAGAAGAGTGGAAAGAAGCAAATCTGACTCAGTTTTGTTGAGACGGCCAAGATTCGGCTCGCAAGGTCGGGGCGTTCAGGGGATTCAGGGGGCTCATAAAGTCGTCAACCGTTCGATAAACCGCCGGCATCTGGTTCTTTTTTTTCGGTGTTATTTCTTTTCATCCTTTTTTTTTTCTGTTTTCCGCTCGATCTGTTGCATCAAAGCTGATATTTGAAATCGTAAAATAAGAGAGAAGAAAATGGATGAACAGGGGGAAAAAAGGAGTCGAAAAACCAAAGGGGAAACGAGAAACGAGAAGAAAATGTCATCAGTCATGGATAAAAAAAAGGTTGAGTGGAGATTGGCCGCCGCATTTCAAACTCTCATCTCTTCATCCCCTCATCTCTCTCTCATCTCTTCTCACCGCTCTCTCCTCTCATCAGCCACCACCCCACCCCTCACTCAAAACTCAAGCCATGTTCATCATCGCCGTCACAACAGCCTGAAGCTTGGTCACGGACTTGGCCGTGGTGATGGTAGCGGTGGTGTAAGCAAGCCTGACGGGGTGAGGTTGGGGCTCACGGACCATGATGGACAGCTGGACGGGGTCCTCCCCGCGCATGAGGAAGATGTCCTTCTTGACCTCGAAGCCGAACTTCTTGTAGAGCGCGATGTTGTCCTGGGAGCTGGACTCGAGGTACATCGGGCGCTTCTCCATGTCGGCCTGTAGTAAAAAGAAAGGTCAGTCGGTCTTATATTTCACCTTCCCCCCACCACCCAGTTCTTCTTCTCCCTCGGGAGGAAGAGGCGACAATAATAAATAGGTGGGGAGAGTGGTACCAGGAGATGGGGAGAGTGAGTATATTGGTTGATTGATGACTTACACGGCGGATCATGTCCTCGAGAAGCTTCCGGGCATAGCCGCGGCCGCGGCCGCTGGGCTTAGTGCCGAGATAGACGAGGTAGTAGCTGTCGTTATCACGGTCGCCCAGGACCTCGGCCTTGGTGTCGTGAAGCAGAGGCAGCAGCTCGTCATAGAATCGCTTCCTCCCCTCGGAAGAGAGTTGGTAGAAGAGGCGCCACATACCGCTCCGCATGACCGTGAACCAGGAGTCAGACTGTCTGCCGGGGGGCATCCTATGGTTTTTGTTTTGTTAATTTTTTAGGCTCATGGGGTTCTCATCCAGGAGAAAGATGGAACAGAAAGTGTGTTCTGTTGGGTTGGAAGGGGGGCTTTGTTTGTTTTCCAGCTAACTCAACTCACCACAGCGCGACGCCCTCGTAGTCCGGTCCGATGGTCGAGACGATGCCGTCGTAGCAGTCTAACGGTGTTTTTGCTCCGGCCATATTAATATTCATTCGAGACCAAAAAGAGTGAACTTCGTTTTCTAGATAGATAGGTTCAGAGTTGACACTCACGAGCTGCCACCATGTAGGTCATGATATCGACATGCAGCCGCCACTTCTCCTCGGGAGAGAGGTGGGCCATGTCGCCCGAGCCGACGAGGTACTGGGAGAGACCATCAGCCGCAAAAGCGAGCGCCAGGGACAGGCCGGCCTCCTTGCACTCTGACAGCCCCAGCACACGAACGCTCTCCTCCCACTTGGCCGGAACCAGCGATGGTTTGTTGTTGAAGTCAACAATGCTGACACTCGTACTAACGGCCGCCATGCTGGGCAAACGAGGCTCTCTCTGTGTCTCTTTTCTGATCTTGTTTTTTTCTGGGGCGAAGCTGGGTAGGTGAGGTAGGTATTGAGGACTGCGGCCATCGGCTCCTCAGGGAAGTGTAAAAGCGTAAGCCGATTCAGGTTCGTGAAAGTCAAAGCAAACAGCAGTGGGCTTGGTGAGAGAAGCGTGGATGTGGATATTCAAGGCGCCGCCTACCTGGTCGAGCGGAAGATTGGCGTGTTCTGTCGGTTATAGCCTTTATATATTTTGTATACTATCACCTGTATGGACTCTGGATAGTTGTGTTCTCGAAACCGACATAAATCTAGACGGGTGACGCAAGCAGTGAAGGGAGGTACGGAGGTCAAGAGACATCAATGTAGAGCCCGCTTGGAGCGATAGATATTGGGCAAATTGAGAAGACGGGAGCAGTGTCAAAAAATCACGGCCGTTGATAAGGTTCGACGACACGGGAGGCCTTGTAGGAGAGGAGAGACAGTTATGCTTCGTCGAAGAGAGCAAGGAGCCTTATGGGACAGAGCAATAGTAGGCGGCTGAGAGAGTATGGGCGATAGATTGGGATTGAGATTTGGTTTATGGAGTATGGAAGATGGGCAAGATGCTCTTTGTGGGCAGAGCGTGAGTGCCGAGTTTGTGTAGGTAGTTATTTATACAGCTATTTGCTTTGGTAGCGAGACGATTTGTTTGCGGTTGCTTGCGGTCGCTATCGGTTGCAGTTGTAGGTGTGTGTGTGCAGGACGACGTGTAGATGCTTGCTCGTGACGATGCTGGAGCTACCCAGCAGCACTCAGAGTGGCTACTATGCCTAGCGCGTGATTTGGGACGCTTATGCTGATGTCTGGTCTGGTTTGACAGCTGTTCCGCGGATGAGGACAGAAAAGGGTGAGAGCGGAGAAAGATCAGAAAGGCAGGCGGCATATAAGTACTTAACCTAATAGGGGTCAAACAGGCGGGCCAAGACCGGGGCCGATAGAGGGGCGGAGGAGGTGACGGAAGGGCGGAAGGGAGAGGGTGAGACAGGGAGGACAGCTGCCCACTCACCCACGCCTCCTCCTCATCCATCCGATGCTCCCTCTCATGCATGCTCCGACGCCCGGTCGCCCTGTTATGCGGCAACGTGTGGATGGCCCCTCGTTCTCGGTCTTCGTCCTTTCCCAGTCGGTCAGGACGTACAGGGCAAGGCTAAATAAGGTGCCAAGCAGAGAGTGGGATGCGTGGATGCGTGTGGGAGGCGTGCATAGCTTGGGACAATGAGATTGGAGAGAGAGCGGCAGAAAAGTCGCACTAAGACCTGAGGGGCGACGCCAACTAACCAAGTGAATCCTTGCTTCTTTCCCCCATCCCCGTCCCCCCTCCCCGCTACCCGGAGTCAAGCTCGCATGGCCGATAGTTGGTTCTCTCCCATCCTCCTCCAATGCAGCCTTGACACACTACAGTCGGCCGACCCCGAAAAGCCGTTGATAGGCGGGTGGGGACACAGATAGTGTAGTAGTGCTCGGTGCCGGGGCTTGTTTGCCACTCCGTCCTTCTTCACTCCCCGCTCACCGCTGGAACGTTTCGGTGAGAGGGGGGAAAACGCGGGAGCTGATATATCTAATAACAACGTCCGGCGCGGATGACATCGGTCACGGTACACTACTGCTAGGACGGTCCATCATTGGAAGAAGGAAAGTGTCGGGAGCGAGCGCGGAGCGCGGTGGCAAATAGAAACGAATCTGCTGTAGCAGATGATCTGTTGTTCTTGCAGGGCACACAGTACGAGGGAAGCACCCGTGATGGAACGAACGCCTGAACTGGAAAAGAGGAGAGCGAAAAAAGGGAGAGGTGATGCCGGGGGCTAATGCGGCTGCGTGCAGCTCGCGCTAAAAGGAGGGGCCAGTGTCACCGTCCACTTGCACTTGCAGGTCGAGCTAAAGCTTCTTAGGCTCGTGTGCGGGTGGGATAGGGGAGAGAGAAAGCGCTTGCGACACTTGCGACGACGCTTGCAATGAGATGGATCGCAGTTGGACAGCAGAATATGTGCTCCTTTATCTGGGAATCTCTGGGGCCCAATCTCCAATCACACACGGTGTGAGGCCGGGGCGTGCTTGTGTGCTGTGGCCTGTGTGGCTCGACCGGAGATACGATGTGTCGATATAGCCAGCCAAATGGGCCAGCCCAGAACCGGAGCTGCTGAGCTGCGCTGCGTGGCTGCGTTGGGATTAATACTCTCCTCATGCAGAAGGGTCAGGTGATGCCACGCCTCGCAGGACAAGGCCCGGAGCGGCCTGCGAATCAGTCAACGCAGAGAATCAACGAGCCTACCACAGGCGGGCAAAGCGTGCTTGGTTCTGAGATAAGACCGCAGTAGCGTAGCATATAACCATGTCCATGTATGCACATTCATGTATGCACCCACGTACGCACCCATGTATGCATACAAACGGAATGGGAAGGGGAAGTGGAGGAGGAGGAGGACCGGATTCGTGCCTGGGCTTCTTTTGCGTGGGAGGGCTGTCCGTCTCCGTCCAGTGATTATGGGCATTCTGGGCGAACGAGCTCAAGAGGCTCTTCGCACGTGGGGGTCGCGTTACAATAGCCTGCTCCTCCTCCTCCTCCTCCTCCTCCTCCTCCCTTTTCCGCTCTGAATAAGATCCCCGGTTGCGTGTTGATTGCCAATTGCTGCTGCTCTGCTGAGAGAGCTGGTTGCACTTGTCCCTGGTTGGTTGGCTGCTTTATAGTCCACACCTCCCTTCCCGAGTCTGTCTCCGCAATCCCACATGATATCACCTCCGGCGTACCGAAATGGTAGAGGACCTTGCACCTCTATCGCGTTGGCAGACCATTATTGGCAGGTCAGAGAGACAAAGGGCAGACCAGACGCAGACCAGGTACAGACCAGACGCAGACCAGCACAAACCAGACACAGACCAGATACAGACAGGATGGGCGGCTCTTGCGTGGACATGCGTGGACACACATGCACCTTTCCCATCCAGCCAGCCTCCCTGTCTGCCTGCCTGCCGCACCTTTCTTTGTCTCCCTCGGACTCTCCGCTGTGTCTCTCAGACATTGTGCGCCCGTTGCTCGCCAAAAGTGTCTGGTTTCTGATGAATAAATGCAACGCAAAACAGCCAATGGACAGCGAATTTGTAATACCCTTCACAAGATGTGTGTCAGGGCGCCTATGCTTTTCCAAACGGGCTTTCATGATTGGCGTTGCGCTCTCATCTCATGATTTCCATTGCCAGAACCGGCCCTTCTCTTCCTCCTTGTAGACTCGTGCCGCCATCCCTTCCCTTCCCTTCCTGCACGCACCCGCCCGCTCTTTCTTTCCCTCTCCTGTCCTCCCTTGCAGCTCCGCCAACAAGCAATCATTCACAGCATCCTTCTGATCTCCTGCTCGTTGGTGTACTTCTCCAGACCCGAGTCGAGGTGCTCCCACCACTCGAAGAGCATGGACTCGCAGATCAGCTTGAACCAGGGGGTGAACTTGAGTGAGGGATCCTTGAAAAGTTCCTTCAATTGGTCTGGCGACACGTATTGCGTCGCCTGAACCTCGTTCTTGTTCGGGTCGAGATCGACGTTTGCCTTGATGAATAGGATGTAGTCGACTGAGCAGACAAGCATGAGGGAGGCAAATGTGAGTACCACAACAACACACAATAATCTTGGCAACCGAAATAGCAGGGCAAGAAGATGAAAAAAGGTGGTAGGGTGGGTCTCCCGCCCATCCCTCAAAATGCAGAGGAGAATGAGGAGGGCGGGGGAAGGAGAGGAACTCACCCTCATGTTCGCCCCATTTGCCATCACTGGGGGCCTTGTAGTGGATGCGCGTCAAGAAGTGGAAGTCCTCGATCGGAACCTGCTCCTTCTTGATGCCCAACTCGTGGTCCAGCTTCCGCTGAGCGGCCCTCTTGGCGCCCTCGACCGAGTCGGGCAGGTTGGAGCCCGTCTCGCTCGGCATGGCCAGAGGGTGTGAACAGCAGGTGTTGGTCCACATGTCTGGGAATGTGATCTTCTCGCTCGCCCGCTGCTGCAGCAGGAGCCTGTTCTGGTCGTCGAACAGGAACACCGAGAACGCCCGGTGGAGCAGGCCCTTCTCTATGTTGGTCATGAGATGGCCTGGAAGCGGGCGTACAAGAGGGACGAAAGCTGATCAGTCAATCTGACGCCGACGGGGGCAGGAGCGTGCATGACGACATTTGCCCGCTTATACTAGAGCGGGCGGGTGATGGGATCTGCGGCGGCGGCGGCGGAGGCGGCGGCCAAGGCGGCCGTGATGATGGCGGACACTTACAGATCTTCTTGCTGCCCTTGCCAATAGGCATGTCATTCTCATCAACGACGATGCACACCTCGTCCATCAGCCGGATCTGCTCCTCATCGTGGCCATCGAGAGCGTCTCCGCTCGTGTCGATGTCCGGGAACAGACTGAGAATAGCCTGGGCCGTAATGGGCTGTGCCGTCGTTGTCGTCGTTGTGGTTGTAGCCATACTGTTGATTTCTGAGGTACCAGGTAGGTGTGTGATGCAACTGTCGACTGAATAGGGGCGCGATGCTGAGGACAACTGCCTGCGGCGGGTAGCGTTGCTCAAGAATGAGGTATCTATCGTTGGTCGAGGCCGTAGTGATAGTCTAGACAGGTGCAGGTATGAAACTAGCGACCGTTCCTCCCGCTTCACGTGGGCTGGTTTGGAAGCTACCTTAGGTACTACGGCGGCGCTATCATGAAGCGAGCAGGTCCGAGGGGAAGGCCGCGTCTTGTAACGCAGGGTCAAACTCGCAGGTTGGCAAACCGTTTCGGAGTTCAGATTTGAAGTTCAATGTTTGCACTTGCCCCGCCAATGAGTGTGCCAAGCCCGGTACCTGTTCGGCGCACAGGCGGTGAGTGGTAACGGGGATTGCGGGGTTGCCCTCCCTAATCCGGCCAATCGCTCCTGTCCCTCGAATCTTACAAGGCGGGTGCTATTGGATGCTGGACTGTCTCCCTCCCCCCAAACCCTTACATTTCAGCTTATCGTGGTGATACCCGGGCATTCCAAAACAAATACCACACGGCTAGTGCTGGAGAGGTAATATCGGAAGAAGGCAGTTACGTCACGGGAAAGCAATGTGCGCGACAGAGCCTGGGAGACCAGTGCAGTCCATGTTTGTTGGTTGGTATCAAGAACTCCAGCTCATGTCCGGAAGAGGGCCCCCTTTTTATTGTCTCCGCTTTCGGGAATCACATATCAGCTGAATCGGACTACCGCACGGCCCGATGAATTGACTCTGATCCATTCATACACCCTCTGCTGCTCCGAGGCGTCATGCTGCTGGTCGATTTTCCCGCTTATACTGGATGAATCTCCACAGGTTTGCCGCAGTCTCCTCAGCTTTCAACCTCAGCTCTGGCATCGTGCGCTTGTCGATCGACTTTACCATGGCTTTGACCTTGGGGAGGGCCTCTTCCAGGTGGCTCAAGAGGTTGTCTCCCCAGAACACCTCCTTGTCACAGGGCAGGTTTTCGTCGCCATATATGTCGAACAGCTGGTCGAGGGCCTCGATGACGTCGGCTGGCCGGGTGTCGGCCGCGCCCACGGAGCTGAGGATCGTGGCGAGGAAGACACCGACCTCACGGTTCAGTGCCACGGGGCTGGGATGTCGAGCCAGCTGTCCCAGCGCCCCGATGCATTTTACGCCAAGCCCCTGGAACGGGTCAGCCAGGTCCTCCTCCACCTGCTTGATGCTCTTCGAAGCGCGGTAGAGGGAGATGAATTTGCGATGTTCGTCTCCCTGAAGAGGGGTGTTTCCGCCCAGGCTGCGCGACAGGGCCCACGCGAGACTTGTGACGAGAGCGGCAAGCTTGACATCGGCCGTGTCCTGCGAAACAATGTGATTGACTGTTTCCTTCCATATGGCGCTGCCGACGGGGAACCATAGCTTGAATACGGCAGCGTTTTCACCGTTGGCGAAGTCTAGGCAAGCAATTGTCCATGCCAAGTTGTTCAGGGCCGAGATGGCAAGCGTCTGGATCGCAATCTCTTCGTCGCTCGCTGGAGAAGACGACGCCAGTCTGATCAATGGCGGGACGGCTTTCTCGATAAGCGCGCCGAGTGTTGGCAAGTCGTCTATGGCAGACGGGCCTGTCGGCTCATGATCGAGACCGGTGACTCTGTCCATGTCGGCCAGTATTTCCTCGTCGTCCATCTCGTCCTCTTGGGAGCCACCCGCGTCCTCGTCACCATCGCTGTCTTCATCCATTGCACTGTCTTCGGGTTCTTCCTCTTCCTCCGGCGGATCCTCGTCCATAACATGGTCGTTGTCCTTATCGTCGAATCCGTTCCACTCCTCTTCCGCCTTGTTCGCCTTCGCTAGCGTGTCCTGAAGGCTAGTGGCAATCGACGCGAGCACCTCGATGGCAACCTGTAGAACTTCTACCGGCGTGCCTTCCCCATTCGGCCTCGCCCCGCCCAGCTCTTTGGACAATGACGGGATAAGGAACGCGTCGCAGGCACCGCCCATCCCCGGAGAATGATCTTGCCACTCCAGGGTTGCGAAGAGGTTATGGAGAATGCCGCAGGAGAGGGCCGCCTTCAGACCACCGGCTTCAGAAAGATGTACGAGCTTCTTGTAGCATGCGTTCTCGTGGTCATTTAGAATCGCTTCACAGAGTTGCCGGTTATCTTCTGATAGCGTGAAGAGACATGATAGAGAATCGGTGAGAACCTCAGCCGGGACACCTGCCAATGACACCGTGGTGAACAAGAAGCGGATGGCGATGGCATTGTTGGTCAGAGCCTGGAGGATCTCATCACGGGCCTCCGCAAGGCTTCCAAGGAGGGACGCCAGGGAGCTCGCGACGCTCCAGACAAAGCTCTGCTGGGTTTTCGGGACCGTTGAGAACTCAGGATTCGAAGATTTTAGAGTCTCACAGGTCTAGATAGAGGGATAATATTCGTCTACTTGTCAGTCTGTCGTTTTGAGATCACTTCTCGCAAGGTGCCTTCTCAGAAACTGCCGGCGTGTCGACATACCCATTTGCATGCATGTTCAGCCGCAGTAATGATATCAAGCCTGAAGAGATGCACGCAAAAGCCGGCCTCTTCCTCAATAGCAAGGACCTTGAGGATCTCCCAGCCAGCAGCACGGCTCTCGAGGCTGTTATCAGTAAGTGTCTCGTTCAAGACGGTCTGGACGACCTGCTCTCTTAAAAGAAGCTTCCGGCACTTTTCGTCCTGAATGATGTTTGCGATGGCACCGGCCGCGGCAGTCCGCAGCTTTGGATCTGAAGCCTTCAGGTCCTTGAGTACAGGCAGGATTTTGGTCTCCCGCAGTTTTGCAAGCACGGGATCAGTTGGTGGCTTTGGCGGTTTCGCGACCGGGTCGGCCCGGTGCCCCTTATCCCTGTTGCGACGAGACTTTCCCATTGCGAGGCAGATTTATCGGGAACGGAGAGAGCTCAACGAGGTGAGTTCCACCTTGAACTCGACATCGAAAATATGAAGGAAAATTCCGTTCTGTGAATGTGCGCTCGGAGCATTGTGGGGCTTCTGGATTTTTTTTAGAGAATTGCTATTGACGCATTAAAACCCCACAATTAGGGGCGCATTGGTTAGGCAGGGAGGTCCACAGAAGTACCACCAAA
>PYST01000163.1:0-87074 GCA_003049485.1 Ophioceras dolichostomum
TTGTTCATTCCCGGTGATGCCTTTGTGCCCCGGCACCCAGCGGATAGATATGTCGTGGCAGTCCATAGCTGCGTGGACCTCGCGGAACGGGAACAGGAGAGGGAGGGAGCGCGGACCACCATTCTGGGGATTACCTAGGTTGGTACTAGTGAGCGTCGTTGGCGTGACTGGATCGCGTTTTTTGGTCACTCGCTCTGGAATGAAACAACAAGAACACCAGAGACCACGCGTCAATGGTGGTGGTGGCCAACATCATCATCATAATCAGCATGGGGAACTTGGCTGGGTTTATTAACTCGCCGCGCGCCCTCCCGCCGTCTGAATCTCTTTCTCTCTCTTTCTCGTGCTTTTGTTTCTTCTTCCTACCACTCAAACTCCGGTCTATCCCTGCGAAGCCGCGTCACCCGTCGCTCGCTACATTTGTGTTCTTCATTTGTAGACGCTGCTTTCCCGGCGAGTTCTACAATTTTGTCGTGTCCCCCTGCTAGTTACTCTCCGACAACATGCCCTGGCTATCGCGCTCACCGTCACCGGTGCATTCGCCGCGTGGCTCATCGTCACCGGCATCGTCGTCACCTACCACTTATATTCCTCCCCTGATCGACGGGGCCTGTGGGACGGTGCCGCGGATCCAGAAGCCGGTGGCCGCGACTGTGCAGACCGAGGCCAAGGCGCTGGTCTGGCTGCTGCCGGACTTTGCGCTAGCGGCATGGGAGAGCACGGCCGGGAGGTGGCGGTCCCTCTCGTGGAAGGACGCGTCTGATGTCGCGTTGCAGCTGGCCGTGGCCACCGTAGAGCTGTACATCATCGCCCTCGCCACTCCGCTTTGGCTGTTCCTCCCGGGCGTGGTCTTCCTCATCTGGCTGCCTACAGCCCTTGCCGTCGTCTGGGGGTTGTGCTGGATGCTCAACTCGCGGGAGCCCATTGTGCGTCACTCGGGGCCCAGCGATACGATGATGGGACAGGAAGTGGCTGATGAGCGCTGGTTCTTCCTCGGGGGTCTGGGTCCAAGGCAGTTGACTCCCTTGCTTCCCATGTGCCCTTATTTCCTCTCACAATCCCGCAGCCTTCATTACCGACCATTACTGACCACCTCGTCGCCTTCAGCTCCCGTACCATCACGGACTCGGCTCTGCCGCAGCTGGCAAAACTGTTCCACCGACCAATCACTGCCATCCTGGAGCCGCCATACGGGTTGGCCCTGGACCTGTTGCTTCTCGCGGCGCCTAGGGCGCTCCCGTTCGTCACTCTCCCTGGCCAAACCACACGACTGCTCTATAGCCAGCTCCGGGCGGCGCTGCAGGACGCTTCTGTTTCTCGCGTCATCGTGATAGCTCACAACCGAGGCGCCGTGCCCGTCTCGAGGGTCCTGTCCCGCCTGTGTGCTGACCTGCCACACGAACGGCTCTCGAAGCTCGAGGTGCTCACGTTCGGGGCCGCCGCAGATGAGTTTATCATTCCTCTCGGGGACGGGAAAATGATGTCTGACCTGGTTCACGGTGGTAGTGCTGGTGGCAGTAGTTTAGGATCCTCAGGCACCAATGGAGCCAACGGTACATCCTCGAATGGTTCTAGCATGGCTAGCGCCTCTCCTTCTACAGCAGCAGGGGGGGTCGGCGCAGGATCCGGGGGTACCTCTTCGCATACGACCGAATACGTGCCCACCGCCCCGGTCCGCACATAGAGCACTTCGCGCATGTCAGAGACCCCTTTGCACGCATGGGGGTGCTGCGTGGTGTGCGCGAGGACCTCGAGGGCCGTTTCTGCGGCGACGTCTTCATCATCAACTCGCTCGGTGCCAGCGTCCTCAGTTGCTACAACGGCTACAACGGCTATAACGGTTACAGCCACGGCGCAGGCATCGGCAACCCACGCTACGGCCGGAACGAACGCAATGCCCAGCAGCAGATTCACCACCAGTCACAAGGTATGAACTACCGCGAGGTCAGCATCAACGGCGGCAGGGCGCCCTCTCTGCTGTTCCATCCGAACACCAACCCCGGCAACAGCAACGGCTACATGACCAACGGAGTCAACGGAGTCAGCCCCGTCACCGGCCTCCCTGCCAGCTACTTCGGTCTCGACAACGGCACCGGCAACGACCACCACGGCAACGCAGTGGGCGCAAAGCCCAGCCTGATATCGGCCGCCATCAACCGCATCGCCAGCCCCTTCAACAGCCTCCTGGCCGCGGCGCCCCCGGTCGTCGGGCTGGAGGACTACCTCGCGACGCTGTTCCCGGAGCAGGTGCCGACGCTCGCCAACTGCGACCGCGCGAGCGTGCTGGACAGCATCATGACCATCGACCGCGAGGTGGCCGAGAAGCGCGAGTTCACCACCATGGCGTCGCACGCGTCGTCCACCAGCAGCGCCGCCGCTTTCTTGGCTGCCGCGTCTAACGGCAACAACGGCAACAACCACGTCGGCGGCGCCAACGTGAGGAGGAGGTCTCTTAGTGGTAGTAACGGCCTTGGACTAGGCCTGACTACCGTGGCTGGTGCCGGCTCCGGGGCGTCAGAGGGTTCTGGTTCCGGTAGCGGCAGCAACGCAGGGAGGCGGCTGAGTTGGACGGCCTTGGGGGCCACGGCCGCGGGCGGGAGCATGGACGGCGTGATGGAACTTGAGATTGCGCGCAAGGAGTGCAAAGATTGCGATAGACACAGGGGCCGTGAGGTTAGTCGGTTGGTGACATATGTCAACTTTGGGGCAGGTGTCGGCGGCGCTGCCCAGGTTGGGGATGGAGGGCTGGAGGCGAAGGATGTTTCTACGTGAGGGGATAGTGAGTGTCTATCACATGGAGAGAGGGCCTCCTGTTTTGACATGTTTGGAGATCGATGACTGATGGAGATACGTTGTGGATGCTTACTTCTTCTATACTCTACTGTTTGTAATGTCGGGGATGGGAGGCGGAACCTTTCTTGTTTGCTCATCTCGTGTCTTTCGTTTCTCTTTCTACGTAACTTCCCCCGCTTCTCCTGGGATATTGCTTGCAGTTTACTGGCGCAAGAATTCTGAGTACATTAGAGGCCTTCTCCTATGCTCGTGATTCCCATCCTCTCGGCGATAGACTCGGCCCAGAGTCCTAGTGTCCTCGAGACACCCTCTTAGCCAGACGCGCCAAGGGCGCCAGAGACGCAAAGGCTTTCAGGCGTTCTATTTGTTACATGGACTCTACTATCACGAGGACCGTCGATTTCTCCAACATCTGTACACGTGGTCGCGGCAGGTCACGGTCCTATCCGGGTGCTAGTGGTGTAGCTGTCCAGCACTAAGTGTAGGTGCCTAGGACCGCTCAAGTGGCTTGTCGGGCCATTTCGTCCCAGCCTTCAGGATCTTGTCGGGATGGCTTTTTCAGAACGCAGATGTTGATGACATCTCGGGACCCAAAACGTGGGATCCTCCTCCTCCAAATATATGTAGGCGCGAGGATTATACGGGTTGTCTTTAATCCATAACGGCTCCGGCGCTCCTCGCGCAACTAAATCTGTATTGCTATCCTTACCTCGGCGATGATACGTGGATTGGCAGGGGTGGCACGGGGAGAGACTAGCGAGCGACTAAAAAGCCACTGCAGCAGGATCGCGACCAGGTGGCAAGTGGGAACATCCGCAGCAGTCTTTCGATCCCCGCTCGCCCATCTTTGCGCTAATTTGGACGTCACTGCCTGCTCCCTCGGCTAGAACTGATGCCTTCATACGGTTTCAACTGCAGCTGAAACCGAAGAGGCAGGTTCAAGCCTCCCAACAGTAATAGTAAACCCCTTGTGCGTAAGGTAGCGGCATGTGCAGGAGAGGGAGAGGTTTAGAAAGGCGAATCGGAACGATCCTCGAAGTAGTAGTAACGATTATTGTGGTATATTGTCCGGAAGACAAACTCAGAAAACACGGAGCTACGCTTGGAGTGTGTAAATCAGAGAAGTATCTCAGCCCGCTAACCGCCAAACCGGCGTTTCTATCCATCTCAGTCTTCGCTCGCACCAACAAACAAAGAACTCCGTTCCCAATGCCTTGCTCGCTGTCCCAGCAATCATCAAACACCTCCTTTATCCGCCGCGTTGTATATGACTGCGTATCTTCCATCGTACGTAATCGTACGTAGCCTCGTCTGCGCTCATTTCCGTAACGCCATGAACAACGCCATGAAAATCTGATCGAAAGACACCACGCAACAACGGTCTATCAGCGAGACAAGTCTCCACAAAACACAATAAGAAACAGACCAAAAAAGGAAGGTGAAGAAGCAAAGAAAAAACAGAAATAGCAAAGATGCCAGAATCTCAGCCTACTATAGCAGAGGACAACTTCTACGTTCAGACAGGAAGGGGATGCTGTTGGTTCACCCCTTGTTTTCTCTCCTGATGTTGTGTTTGAATTGGGGGTATAAAACGCCGAATGCCATGTATCCGCCCATATTGGGCTGCCGGAGCTTTGTTGCGATGCATTGAAAGCTGGAATAAATGTGAGCAAACCCGAAAAACGATGACGAAATGAAGAACGACAAGAAAAAGAAGGGGGGAAAAGGACAGGCAAGAAAGATCCGGTCGTAGTCGTAGATACATCGGTTAGATCCACGACTCTGCCAGCTGACTCGAGCTGGCCCAAGCTGGTCAGTCAGTCAGTCAGTCTTAGTCGAGCGCCAGAACCGCCACTGCCGGAATAACCTGGTCTGCTTCTCCGCGGGGGCCTCGTCCTCGTCCAGATCCAGGCGGTACCGGCGCACGCTCCCCCGGTCGTCCTCGAAGCCGACGTGCCGCTTCTCCTTGGGGATGAAGCAGTCCGGCACGAGGTGGCGCATGAACCAGCCGCGGGCGCCGCGGCTGGCCGCGTCGATGGCCGCGTACTCGAGGCGCCGCGTGCGGTCGCTAGTCCAGTAGTGCGTGGTTTGTGGCGGCGCGGCGAAGGTGGACACCTGGTGCTCCGTGCGGCGGTGGAGCACGTCGAGACCGATGTTCGGCTCCGGGCTGTGCAGGTAGTGGTGGGGGAAGGTGTGGACGCTGCGGTACGCCGGGTGCTGGATCACGGCCATACCGCCGGCGTCTTCGTCGGCCGGCTCCGGAGGTGAAGGGAAATGGAAGTACGAGACGCTGTGGTGATGGTGGTGCTGCTGCCGTGAGAGGTGCTGCCGGGCGGCGTAGAGCTGGTGGGCGGTGGTGCGGGCGGCTTGGTGAGCTACAGATAGGCTTGCCCTGTGTGACCGGCGCGTTGATGGTCTGGTCCGAGGCCGCGGAGCAGGGGCCGCAGTCGTCGATGGGGTCGTCGTTACTGAGGCCCGCCGCTTCGAGCTCCGTGATGATGACGGGAGAGACTCATAACCAGAGTCCTGCCTGCTCATCCGCTCCGATTCGAACTCATTCTCCTTCTCCTTCTCCTCCTCAACAGGAACCTCTACGGGAACCGTGGCTGCTGCTGCTGGGGCCAGCCCAATGGGAGGAGTAGCAGCCGCCGCACGGGAAATCGGAGAATTGGGCTCGTATAGCTCGACGTCGAGGAAGCTGTGGTAGGTAGTGGCCGAAATAAGGCTCGACTTCGAGCGCGAGCGCGGCATTGGCGAGAGCCGAGACATTGTTGCTATAACTGTGGCTGTGCGCTTTCCGTTCTGCTCGCTCTTGCGGTTTTTGGTATTGTCGTCCGCTGTAACTGCACTTGTAGAGCCTCAAGCGAGCGCATCGAAGGCAGGTGTCGAACGATCCAAAAGCAAGTGACGAGATCCTCTTATATCAAGAGACTGAAAAAGGTTGACAGCTGCACTGTACCACAGTAAAGAGACAAGGCAGGTGGCAGCCGAGCAGCCGGGAACCCGGGAAGCGAGAGGGCTAATTGTGGCTTTAGGCGAGTGAGTTGTAAATGAGTAAGTTGGGCCGAAAGAAAGCAGACGACAGACGGGTGATTTTGCAGAGACTCTTCCTCGCAGAAAGCAGCTCTGTGTTGCTGCGGTGAGTGCGTGCAATACGTGCAGTTCGTGTGCTGTGCGTGTAATGAGAACGGGGCCAGAAGTTGCGGTCTGCGTTTCAGTAGGCCAATCGTGGCGGACAGCGAGTGTTTATGGGGAATCGAGAGAGCCGATTTTGGGGGTCTCTATGCGATGGACTCCTCCTGCTCCGCTCCGGTCCAGACGCTGCAGAGAGAACGCTGCAGGGTGCAGACAGCCACTCAACAACCACTCCACCACTGGCATGCACCAAGAGGAGTATGCACAGGAGTCGAGGGTTGTTGAGGCAAGTCGGAGCGAGTCGGGGCAGTGGGAGGGAGAGTGGAAGCGTAGGAATCGGCTAGAGCCGTTGCTGTCACTGTCCACTGAACGAACAGGTGGATGGGCAATAATATTACCGCATCCGTCTGGAATATTGACCGGGGTTTTGTTGCACCGAAAGGCGAGGCAAGGCTTCCCGTCTGGGTTAGGGTATCCAAGCTTGCCAGGTTTCGGAGGAAGACCGGACGCTATTGCGAACGCTTTGACGGCGGGTAACAGCCAGGAAGGAGGCGGGATGGCGGGATGGCGGGGAAGCACGACAGTCAGTGCCTTTTGGAGGAGGGGTTGAAACGAAACTCGGCGGGTGGGCGGCTGACGACTGCTGCTGCTGCTGCTGCTGCTGCTGCTGCTCAAAGAGCTTCGATGACACACGACACTCGACACTCGAATCGTGTCGTAGAATGTGTCGACGAGACGATAGTTGTACAGCAGGAAAATGCCAGACAGGCAAGGCCCGGTTACCCTTTGGATCGCTGGTGGGGAATGCGCGAATTGGTGCAGGACGGAGTGGGGTTTGTTGAGGAGGAAAGGAAGAGCGGTCTGTCTCGATACAACCCGGTCACGATAATGCGCCTGGCGATTTCGCGACTCCTATGTATTTCTGGCGGCTGGTCGGCTCGGTCGAAAGAAGACTTGCTCGGCTTGGCTGGCCTCGCGAACACGTAATGTGTGACTCCACGAAAAGACGACAGGACGAAAGGACGAAAAGCGTTTGAAACAAGTCGTCGATTGAAGGGAAAAATAAACAAGACGAAATGACGAAAGGAAGTTGGTCTAAAACTTGAAAGATAGAAGTAGTAGGGGATTTCCTGTTTTGCTCTCTCCTTGATCAAAAGGGTTCGTTCCCCTGAGAGCCCCTTTGGTGGTGAGGAGTTAAGCAGCCTGTGGTCGGTTGGGTTGGGGGCTGCCCTTGCAGAACTGCACGCCTGCACGCTTTGTTCTCGGGAGCTTGGTTCTTCGATGGATGGTGGGATGCGAGCTGGCTCTGCGCAGGGAGCATGGCCAAAGTATCGGTTATCGGACCCCTCTCACTCGGACACCATTCCCTTTGGAGCTGAAGGTTTCGGGAGCCCCCGATGGCTGCTGCACCTTTGTGGGAGACAGCTGGACGATGCGAATATGGGACGACGTTTGGGCAGAATAGGGGGATGATGGAGTGAAAAGGGAGAAACGCCGAGGATTTATCCTGTAGGTCCCGTACCCAGTGAGGTACTTTATGTACGAAGGAGCAGAGGGTGAGCGGGAAGGATATCAGGTAAAATAAGTCGTGCTGGGCAAGAATCACAAGCATCCGAGAGCACTTGCCTCACAAAGTGGACTTGACAGTTGTCTTGCATTTCCCCTGTTTCGCTCCCTGCGGCTCGCGGCTTTGCCTGGTGCTGTCAACTCGCTCAGCGAATGAGTAAAAGGAAGGGAGTGACACTGACATCAGTCCACCATAACATCTCTAGTTAGCCATCTTGCTAACAAGGGGTGTTGTGGATGGGTGTGTCGGACCCTTTGGCGTGCTTGTGCGTGTGAGACACTGAGGGGCGGCGACTAAGAGAGAGTCCAAAGTTGACCACGAGGTGCCTTGGCCCCCATTTTCACATGTCTGAAAACGAGCTTGCCAGTGACCAATCTTGTGCACACACCAATCCACCTCCTTGCTCCCACGAGAGGCACGAGAGGCACGCTCTCCGACGCCACACAACACGCGCTCCAAGTGGCACCAAGGATCAAAATGCATACTGCTCCCCCTGTGAGGTGGAGTGCGTGCCATATTTCGTGGGTGCTCAGCTGGGACGTGAGTGGCTTGTCTCTGGCCAGGCCAGACCAGACTGATGCTGAGGTCAGTCACGACCACACCCTACCGCCGAACATATCCATCGTTGACAGCAAGCCCCCGGCCTGCTTGACGCCGGTGGGGATCTCCCGAGGTGGTTGTCTGCTTCAGAGATCGGCGCGCCGTGGTTGGTAGTTCAGACCCACTGCTGTTTCCCGAAAACAAGCAGACCAGGGATGAGGTTCAGCTGAGAGGGCGAATGAATGGCTCAACTTGGCAATGATGCACGAGCTAGGGCTCACCAGACCCTCTCAAGAAAAATATCACTTCGTATCGAGCTGCAGATATCGAGCGCAAAAGCTGTGCCACTCTACTCTGCGGGGGAACAGCCTGACGAATAAAGCCGATAAACAGGCATTCGGCAGGTCAGAAAGCGCGTCGCAGGCGAGAAAGGGCTCGTTTATCGGGGTAGCTTCTGGTTATCGTCGCCATGCTGAGTACCAATCATCCTCCGTCCACCTTGGGTGCTAAGCAACAGCAACGGGCTCCCAATTTGTGCCCCTGGCCTGCCTCAAGCTGATTCTGAAAAAGCTGGCTGGAAGCTTGCCAGGTTTCCGCCAGCTCGGGGCTGGACGTTGGCTGCAAGCTCCAACGCAGGTCAGCCTCTCCCGTGGCGCACCCCTTTCGTCATGGTGCTCATGCATAAATCCTACCCACATGAATATGAGAACCCCAACCCGAGCCTGCGGAAGTTTACCGAGGCGAGCTAAAAGAAAGAGAGCGGCGGACAGCGCTGGTCGCAGATGGGTACATCGGTAAGGAGGGAAAAAAACGAAAAGAAAAAGAAAGGAAAGCGAAGGGATCGAAGAAGACGTGGAAAAAACGGCCACTACCACTAGCCGGGCCAACTCATGAAGCTTGATGCTCAGTCGCATCCGTCGAACGTCGAATCGAGGTGGGAAGGGCCCTGAAAAAAGAGGTGCGACTCCTGGTCAAGGTCGCAGTTGCCCCCCACCTGCATTGGGCGGTATCAGCTAAATCATGCCAACGGTGTCATTACTTGCCAGCTGTCGCATTGCGGGAAACTCTCCAAGGCTTGGACGAGCCGATTCAGAACCATTAGCTCATGGATTCATGAGCGTCCACTGTCTGTCGTCCACGCCACGCGCCAGCCTGAGCAATGGCGAGGTAATCATTTATTCCTGAAGAAACTCCCCCACCTCTCCGCTCCCCGCTTTGGATCGAGGCCATCTTATCACTTCTTATCCTCACGTGAAGAGTCCGGGGAAGGGCGGCTCCACCCTGAACATATGCCGGATATGCGCGTATCAAAACAGAAGTTTGAGATTCCCGTCGGTTCCTGGCTGAATGCTCTCAACAGGCCGCGTCGCAACAGTTGTCCTGAACGCTCCTCACATCTCCTGTTCTTGTTTGTTAGTCGGGCGCAAGGGCGCCATTCATTCCAACCACTAAAATCCATGTCAATTGTCCAACAATGTCTCAATCACCTGCGCCAGTCGCCAACATGATGCCTACGGAGGCGACGGTCACGGCGCGGACAACAGCGACGCCACCAAAGCGGCCGGCGTCCGAGCTGCACTTCGAGCCGAAGTCAGAATTTGACAACCCACAGCACCCGTCCAAACGGCGGGCCAACGAAGCCCCAGGCTTGACGAATGGCGACACTGCTGTGACTATGGCCAGGGACCGGGAACGGGAGGCTGGAAGCTCCGCTTCACATGACGCGGCGTTGGTCTCGGCCGCGGAGCCGCTCGTCGAAAGCCAATTGAGGGACAAGGATTCGGAAGACCTCGTCGAGCTGATTATGGAGCTTCAGGCGGCATACATGCACAACCTGGAGACCATCTCTGCTCAGTACGAGGTTATGCGCAAGGAGTTGGACGACATCAAGTCGTTGCTTGCCACCGTTGTGAGCACGCAACTGTCCGGTCTCGAGGCCGTTAGCAAGGTATGGGATGTGGACCACGCGAAAGTTGATCACTTATTCCGGTCGAACAGAAGAGCTGATGAAACGCGAAACTATTATTGGTGCTCATCGAACTGCAGAGACTCCAGGATGCGCGACCGCTGCCCCGACCCCGCGTTCGCAGTCGCGCCCTTGGTCCCCACCCTCCGCCATTACCACCACACACCACAGTGCCTACCTCGTCCGCAGGCCTCCCATCAAATCCCACGCCTCAAGTCCCCAACAGCTCTCAGGGGGCGTCTCGGCCGTCACAGCATCTGGCTAGCCCCCAACCACCCTCGCATATCCAAGAGCACACGCCCCATACGCAGCCAACCGCCTCCACACCATCCTCCTCGGACGTTATCCCGAGCGAAAGCCGCGTCGTTAGTGACTTGGTGTCACCCGACGCGCCATCTTTCTCGGCCGAGCCGGTCTTGCTACGGGTTAACAGCCCGGCCCGGACAACTCTCAAGCTTGAATTTCCACCGGACGGAGGCTTGCCTAAGGTTATAAACTACAGCAGCCTCCACACGGTGCGGGATGTCTGGCGAGAATACCGATTCGGGATGGATGGCACGCCCGCGATCGAGACGCTGGAGAACACGTGGCAGTCACGCTGGCGGCCTGATCCCCGGGGCCGGACCTGGTTCAGCCGCCGCAAGATCATCTGGGACAAGGTCAAGGAGCTAATCCACGACGGCCTGACCGAGCACGACGCGGTTGCCGAGGTCGAGGCTATGCGCAACGGCAGGACCATGAACTGGCTCATCAACCTCCTCGTGAACAACAGAAAGGAGGTCAAGGCTTCATGGAAAGCCGCCGCGGCTGCTGCCACCGCCGCCAAGTATTCTAGGTGATGGCTGGCGTGTGACGGCTACTGGCACCTGGGTTCATTTGCCCTCCCATTTCCTTCTGACATTGCAATTCTCACATTTTGCTTCTTACGCTTCAATTTTGTTCATGATACCCCTGGACGACTTACCCCCTTTCCATCTGGTATCCGGGAACAGTCGTCCTTGCTAGACTCGCGTCCAAGACTTTCCAAGTCTGGGGGCATGTTGCTTGACCTCTTTATTTTACCACTTCATTTGACACCCTTGACATTCAAGTAATGCTCTACCCTTTACGTGCACAACAACTTTATAGACAATATCTCGTGGCTGGAGCTTCTGTTCTCCTATGGCACAAAGGACCGAGCAAGTGGGATTATTGAACTTGTTTTTTATAGCTTCCAGAGCCAATGCAGATGGAACCATCCCCGCCTAGTCGGATTATGGGAGAGATTGATGTGGGCGTGGCAACCCGCGCAGCCACAAATCTGCCTTATTACATCTATACATCAATGGAAATAAAGATGGTTAATGACGAAGAAAGAAGACGAAGAAAGAGAAGGAGAATAGGCTGATGTAGGCAAGACAAGGAAGCATGTGGTTCCCAAGTCGCGAAATGTGCCGCTAATAAGGAGATGTCGAATCGGCCTAGCGATACAGATTCACAGTCGCCATTGCAAATACCACAGCCACCGAAACCGTCAGGATTGCCATCGCGAGCACCGTCTTGCGCAGTACCCTGCCAAAGTGCTCGATCTCGGCTTGCTGGCGGACCTGACCGCTCAGCAAAGCTCTGCCCCACGAGCTTTGGCTGTTTGCAGAACCCTGTGCGGCCTCGGCCTCGGCATCGTCTCTCGGGGCCCGGTCGGCCTTCGACTTTTCGGGCAGCGGCGGGTTGCCGAGGCGATGAGTGGCCACAGGGGAGGTACCACGGCAGGGGAGCGGCTGCATTAGAAGCGGCAACTCTCCCTCGTTCGAGGTCGTCGACTCTGACGTCTCCTCGTTACGAGCGTCGCTGCTATACAGTCTGTCCTTGGGCGGAACCCGGATGGTGAGGCCCTTGCGATTGCGCGTGTTGATGTGCGCGGTCGTCAGTCTAGGGGATTTGGGGAATGGCACTTTCGGGGCCTCGTCGACTGCATCCAGCGTGGTTTCGAACTCGACCCTCAGATTCAGGCCCGAGGCCTCCCTCCTGCGCAGCAGAGGGGCGTTTTCAGTTAGCGTTGTTAGCTGGGAGTCCATGTTGTTTGCACTGCTTGCTTGCCTGCTGTGAGTAGATACGGAATAGATAGATGGATGGGATTCCAAGTTACTCTTAATTGCCTGTCTGCCTGTCGCAGAGAAAGATGGCGACCGGGTTGGGCTGGCCTGTCTTTGACCGTGTTCAGAGGATGCCACTGGTATCTGTTCGAGCAAGGCTGAGGCGACACCTGAATGCTTGGAGACCAGAACTTCCGGGGAGCTCTTTTTCTATGAATATGGAACTTGGATGTGTTAAACAAGGACGAAGGGGTATGCTTCGTTATCAAAGGCAAAAACTGCAGGGAAATTCATGGCGTTTTATCTCGAATCCCTGAGCCCGATGCGCTTTCCATTGTGATATCGCACCATTGTCTGGTGTCAGGGAGGTCCTCGAGGCTGCCCATTGTGTCAATTGTAATTTGGCCACAAATAGATTGTCGCCATGGCATTGTCCCGTCTAATTGCGGCTTGGTAGCGGCAATAGGCCGAGCCAGGGTGTGGAAGAGAGTCCTTTGTCCAGAACATCCTTCGAGACGCAAGACAGACAAAGCTAACGTGCCCGACGAGCCCAGACGGAGCGAGTGCATCCTCCGGGCATTAGACCCACTGGTAGACCTCGCGACCAAGCTAGGCACTATCTCAATAGAGGTTATCTGCTGGTACCTGTCGCGGAGCTTGAAGCCAGCTACCTGGTAGGCACCTATGGTCAATGTATGCCAAGGCAGGGTAGACGGCTCAGAGGGCCCGATTTATGTGTTAGCTCCTTGAGGCCAAGGGATGACCGGCCCCGGAAAGCCTCCAGAAATATGCGGATGTGCACCAATCCCTTAACTTCCGCCACGGCACATTCGCTTCCAATTTGGCTGCGCAGTCCCGCAGGAGATGGCCTTGGCTGCCGCAGTACGGGCAGGCAGCGGTGGAGCCGATCGTAGCTGACTGGCCTGGATTAGCACCCCTGAGTCGCTCGTCGAGGAAAGTGACGTTGATGACGGCAATATCCCGCATCTGCTACTGCTTCCGATCGTTATCGCTGTCCGGGGATGTTACAGCAAGCTCAGGCACAGTCCTACATAGGTATATGCCTTCTTCTGGTGCTGGACGGGCTTCGGCGGAACGGGTCGCCCCGATGAGCCTATCCGACGGCCAGGGGCAGGCGGGAGCACTGCGCCGAACATCGGGCACCAGAGATTTCAGTTGGGGATCGAGACACTCTCTGCGACGGCGCTCACGCGTGTTCGCCCGTCGTCCAGAAGCGTCGTACTCAGGCTTAGGCGAGGGGGATCTGGTGCGGCCAGTAAGGTCGCAACCTGCTTAGTCGGCGAAGTCGGTAACTAGGTCCATTTTGAGCTGATTTGCGACGTCGTACGTTAATCGCATTTTGCTTCGAGTTTCATTGCAGCGCAAAGATGAGACTTCCTAACCAGGGGTCAGTGTTTTTGTGTGCCGAGTAGGTTCCTAGGCGAGTGTAATAAGCAGAAATATAGAATTTCGATTGGGCGCCTGTGATGTCATCAAATCCCGTCGTCACAGGTGTGGGCACTTTAACAGCCACTCTGGCGTATAATTTCGTAGCTCTACTACCAAATTTACTACCTCAGGAGCTCGATCATGATCATGACCTAGCTGCACAATGCTATCTGTAGTAAGTACCTACCTAGGTGCCTAGTCCACATTGGGTACTGGACAGTAGGTGAGCTCCCTGAACTTGGCTGATCTTGCGACTGACCATGCGACTTCCGGTGACCTCTCACATACGGAGTACGGGAGGAGGGCAGTATTCAAGCTCGGCACTAACATGAAAATCCTACCCACCTGGGCAGGCATTATTCGGATGGCCACAGAAAGGCTCCAAGTAAGTTCACTTCCATCACCTTGAAAGGTGATTCTAGCTGCACAGTCCGGGGCGGAATCTTACCAGACTGCAGCTTTAGCGCACCATGAGCCAAGAGGCCAGCTTGAGCTTGGGTGGAATGACGACATGATGGAGGGAGCGTTCTTGCAATGCTCAGTCAGTCTCTCCTTGCTCTATATAGCTGCTGTAGAACACACTCGCACAAGGTACTTGTCACTGTTCAAAAATGGTTGAGAAAGGTCGAGATCTCAAAACCACCACAATTTGTTGGACGTGATGTGGTGAGATAGGTGGTCCGTGCACGATTTCCAATCTCCGGCGCACAAAATGGTTGGTAGCTGCGGGTACCTGGAGCCAAGGAACCCCACAAAAAAATTTCATACCCACATCCGGTGGCCGGGCTGAGCACCAGGGATTTTTGATATTTTTTCTCCTCTGCGGGGAGGGAAAAAAAATCGTCATAATTGGAGACTGGCGTGGAATCACCAAAGTTGCCCCTGGCCTCACGTAGGTCTCAGCAACTTTGCAGCGCCGGAGTCGCAAAGTCGCAGAGACCGCGCCCGGTGTCTCTTCTCTTTCTCTCTCCTATGTGAAGATCCTGTCCTGTCTATTGAAAGAAAGACAGCATCGTCTCAGTATACCTACCGACCTTTCGACTCGACGGCGGGTCTGTCCGTCCCCGACGTGACCATGGCGCCTTCTGACGCTGCCGATGCGGCTATGGGAGCTGGATCTGGATCTGGATCTGGGGCTGCCAACCTCAACATCAACCGCATGTCCAACAAACGGTCGAGCGTACCTCACCCAGGCTACCCGGCCGTTGTTCCTGCTCTGCCCCTGCGACCTTCTGCCCGCCCTCGCCAGTCCGCACCCATCGCCGCTCGCCTCGCCAACACCAACCTCGACGTTGTTCCTGCCCTCGACGAGGCCAACGTCAACAACAACTCCGGCCCCAATCACCCCGCCCAAGCCTCCCAGCCTGCCGCCGACATCAAGAACAACGTGAACAACGTGAACAGCTTGAACTTGAACCTGCCTAAGCCTGCCGATATTCCTGCGGCCTTGACCACCCCGATTGCCAACGGCACAATCACCAAAAAAACGGGAGCCCAGGCTCCCACTTCCGGCAGCCACGACGCCGGCCATCAGAAAGTCACTTTTGGAGTCGCTGCCGCATCGACTCCTTCGCCTCCCCTTCCACGAGAGGCTTCGCACGCCTTTGCGGCTACTAGTCAGAGTAAGTGCTTGCTCTTTTCTATGATCGCTGTCACCGTCGTCTCTACTCCTCCCCTCGCTCCTTCCGTCCTTTGCACGCTATAGCATGTGTTTGTTTATCAAACTCTGACTGGAAACCACGTCTTTGCTCAGTACCATCCACCACCACCGGCGCTCAAGAGCCTCTGCCAATCGTAGTGCCCCACTCTCATACCTCGTCCTCGACCGAAACGTCGCCAGCTCAGAGGAACGGATTCGCCCACCTGCCGCCTCATCCGCTCTCGGCACAGGACGGCATCGTCCACCCTGCAAACGGCGGAGTCATGCATCACCCTCCGGGTTTCCACCCCCAACCACCCATGCACCACCCGCACCCAAGTGAGAGCAGCCTGATGTTTGCCATGCCGGACTCCAATAACACCTCGCCTGGCCCTCCGTCTTCGGGTATTTACCCACCCCCGGGCCCGCATTATCATGGTTTCCCAGCCCACGGCCCTCCTCCGCCTCACTGGCGTCGCCCCATGCCGGTGCCGGTGCCGGTGGCCCTCCCCAATGGTACCATGACCGGATACCCTCCCGCGATGTTCGGGTACGATCCAACCACCCCTCACAGCTTCCACGGGTCGCAGTCGTCCAACCCGGCGGATCCCTCGGGCCCTTTCGAGGAGAACAGCTTCCACACGCACCATCTCCCACATACTCTCCCTGCCATGCTCGCCAATGGTGTTCCCAACGGCCCGCCCAACGGTGTTTCTAACGGCCTCCCCAACGGTCTCCCGAGCGGCCTTGCGAACGGTGCTCCAAACGGCGTCGCCAATGGCGTTCTCAATGGGGTTCCCACTGGTATTCCTAGTGGTGTTCCCAATGGCTTCCCCAATGGTCGGTCGACCATGGACCACAACAGCAACAGCGCCTCCCAGAGCATCATGCTGCCCGGCGGCGTCCAGTCGTCGGTTCCGCCCGTGCCACCCAGCCACAGGCTTGCAGATGAACACCAGCGGGCTGCTCAGAACTACATCGAGATGAACTTTAATAACCCGGAGACGGCCGACTGCCGTGTTCACATTAGTCTCGTTGCCCAACCGTCGTCGGCGCCATGGCATGCTCCGATTGACATGGTAGGCCACCGCCTGGTTCTGGGCTTCAGCCCGGCCCTCCGAGACCATCTCACTGCCGTTCCTCCTATCGGAGGCACTCTGACGCTCAAGCTGAACGATCCGTACCTACGGAATGACATCTTGTGGGCCTGCCTCGAGAGCCTCTACGGCAAGGCACTTCCCGACGGTCCGGAGCGGGACTTCGACACTGCAGCCGCCTATCTCGCTGCGGGGAATGCTCTTCATCTCGGCCGCCTCGTCATCAAAGGCACCGAAGAGATCATCCGCCTGATCACGTCCTGGGATGTCCTTGAGAGGGCGCTGCAGTTGGCGCTCCACGGCGGCGTCCCTCAGTTCCCACCTCTGGCGAGCAACAGCCCCACCACGTATCCCGAGTTCCACTACCGATACGGACAGGCTGCCGACAGAATCGTCGAAAACATTGCCACATATATCATCAACAATTTCCCGCCAAACTTTCGGCTCGATGCCGCTTGCGCCAACCCGCCTTATAGTCGCGTTCCTCAAGTGCCCATGGCGCGGGCCGCCCGCCGCCCTGCCCCGCGCACTGCCCCCGCTACTGAGCATCTCCAGACCTCCACCGCCCTGCTTCAGTTCTCGGGCGCGAGATCCGCGAATCCTCGGCTCAGCAGCATCCAGTTTGGAGACATATCGCTCCCAGGGGCGTCCGAGAAAACCTCGTTCGATGCCGAGGTGCTGGAAGCTCCAGAGGTGCCCACCCCCTCTGTGCGCCCCTCTACTGCTAATGGCCTTCTATCCTCTGTGCTTTTGAACCTCCCCTTCGGCGTCCTCAAGCACGTGATGGAGAACACTGGCTTGGGCAATATCTCCGGCTGGATGACTACTCAGGATCGCCATAAGGTTGTTTCCGACGTGGTTGCCGAGCGCGAGGCCCGCCGTGTCCACGCCGTTGATGCCGTGCTGGATGGCCGGGTCGCAAACTCCGCCGCTATCCGTGCCCGCTTGTCGAGCCCTCAGCCTCAGATGGGCGACGACTTGTGGGACGTCCTGGGCTGGCGTGAGGCCATCGCCGGTTCCGATGAGGCGCCAATCATCGTTCGGGACTGGGTCCCTCTTGCCCGTGACTCCAACCCGGTCTCCATCCCCCTCGCTTTCTGAAATGCGCAGCTTTGCCCCTCCATACTCATCAACTTTCCCTTAGCCCCGGCCATGGGGCCTTTTGGGGCCTTTTGGGGCCTTAGTACCGCGCTTGACGCTCAACCGGCGAACGAAACGACGATGTCGACCTCAGCCACACAGGGCCGGCCATGAAAGTTATCCCATAAAATCACGACTGAACGAACTTTTTCTTTTCCTCTTTTCTCTTTAAGAGAACCAGGAACTCACTGTTTGATCTTTTTTTCTCTCTCTCTTTATTACCCTCATACCCCCTTCCCCCGGTTATCTGGTTGGTTCGGCAGGCAGCATTGCGTTAGGTGTTTAAAGAGTATCAAGAGCATCCATGGAAGCTCATTTATTTGATTTCGGTTATTCAATTTTATTTCTTTTCCCTTTCCTCTTTTTCTCGGGTGACTTCTCCGCACCCATATTTGTCTCGTTCCGGAGCGACCAACGCTCAAGAGTGCGAAACTGCCTCTGGTATCTTTGGTATCCCTAGCTCCTTTCACACACTCCCCATTATCCTAACCTTTCGTCCAGTCCGCCCAACTGGACATCCAGCGGCATCCACGATAGGCGGAGAAAGTAGGCACAGGGAAGGGTCGCGAGGTCAGAAGTGTTCGGAGATGCCGACAGAACGTTGAACTCATTCAAACGCTTGCATCGGTTGATAGTGGCGTGGATACTTTTGACCCTTCACCCTCCACCTGCTGCCTTTCTTTCTCACCGGGAAAAGCTGGGTAGACTGACAGGCGCTTTTACTCGGCTTTATCCCCTTTAACCACCTACCCACCTTCTTCCCGGTATTCATTTGTTGTCACTTCATGGAATCATAGTTTGTTTGTTACTATTCTTAATTCTTTTCCCCTTCTCTTTTCGGACAGGATGGTAGGGCCGAGGAAAATTCACCAATAGGGTATTATTTATCACATAGGTCTCCGAGGATAGAGAGGCTGGGAGAAAGAACATCGCCGTGGGCGGTCCTTTTCCCCCATTCCATTTCCCTTTCTCATTCTCTCTTCCTATGTCTTCCCTCCTGATCTCCCTTTCGAGATTCGTGGAAAGACTAGGCGACGGCGACGTGTCGTGACTCTGCCAGCTTTTGCATCCGTTACTGTACTTTCGCGTTCTGCTTGTAGTTCCGTGCTTCTTGTAGGTGGTTATGACGACACGGGCTTAGAACAGACCAACTTTCCCTTTCAACCCCCTAATTTGCGATGTATGAGATATAGCCCTCGTCCTCAACTTCCTCCTAGAAACAGTATTATTTTCCCCGTCACTCCTAGGTGTAGCTCTCTACGATGATTTCAGGCAGGTGAGAGAAACCTAGCATTACATTACGACACCGGGAACTCCCCCAGTGGAGGCAAGGGTATGCAGTGACAGTCCAGAACTAGGGGGACTGCTGTCGATCGGGCACGTAACGCAGTCGCGAATCGACGCGCCTAGGTTTGTGTACGCATCATTAAGACAGGCCCGTTGCAATACATGTGCAATATATGTAGGTAAGGCGGAGACTTCGAATGCTGGGTCCCGAGTTTTCTACCGTTTAAAATTGCCCGAGAAACGCTGCCTCGCGCGCTTTGCATGTTGTGCATGAACATTTGATATTCGGATATTGGAGGCGGGGATACCCCAAGCAAGTGGGGAAATAGGTGCTCTGAGATATGAGATACAGAGCCTCGGTTGGCTCTGCACATGTCAACCGCGTCATCCTCGATCACTGCATTCCACCCCCTCCCCTCCACCACCAAACACTGCTGAACATTCCAACCTCTACTAGCCGTTCTATCAAGCTACTACGCATACCGTTGCCCCGATTTTAGACTCGAATTTTCATTTTCCCACCCTCCATGGATGCGCGACCTCCCTGGCCAACTCAATTCGAGCTTCTCGCGTCCTAATCGCACGCGGCGTGCAACCAGAGGAGAGTGCGTAGCCTATGCGTTGCCTATTGCCTCGGGCCCCCAGCCACATCTGGACGCCGCCCAACCGCGTATTGGTTTGACTAAGAAAGCTCAAGGCTTCCAGCTTGCCTTAGCTCTGGAAGCTTCCCATCAGTTTCGCATACTACATTACCTACCTATCTATACTGCGAGGTAGCGACTACCAACACTACCAAGATTCAGCATCACTGTCCGACTTACATGGCGTCTTCATCGACCTCGCCGCTCCCCTCGTCGCGAGGGGGCGGCGCCGCGGCGGATCCGATTCTTCGCAACGCACTCCGGTACACGATCTCGGCCCGCGAGTATGCCACACTCCACAAGTACATCATCTCGCGCTCACGGGTGCTTAAGAGGAATGCCCCGAGCGTGGAGACGGTCGCGCGCATCGTCAAGGGCAGCGATGCGGCGGTGTCGGCGAGTCGCAGGTCGGCGGCCTCGGGCGACGCTGGCAAGGGTAGAGGGAGAGAGACGGACGCAGCAGCGTCAGCATCGACAGAGCCTGACGCCGCTGTACTTGCGCCTCCAGCCAGCGACTTCAATGCGCGAGCCATACGACACTCCCTCCGCGTCTTCGTCGCCACTGGCGTGGCCTTGAAGCTCTGGGCGGTCATCGCGAAGAAGTTGATGGGATACAAGCCAGAGTGAGTCTGCCAACCCCCGCCTTCATCTTCATTCACTACGAAATGCCCGGACGGTCTCTGGCCAGACGGCAACTATCTGACCTAGGTACTGACTTCGTAATCGTCCTTCTTTTGCCAAACCAGTCCCAACGCGCGCAACACCAAGAAGGAGCCGCTCTACAAGTCCCCGACCTTCCGCCTCTCCCTCTCCCTCAGCACGATCCTCCTGCTGTACAGGCTCCTCTTCCGCTTCTTCACTCGTCTGCGACTGCACCTCCTGGACGCCTCGGCCGAGCCCTTCAGGCGACGCAACCCACGGACGGCAGGGACGCTGACCTCTCCGTACGCACCGGCCGTGGGCGCCTCGCTGGCGGGCCTCGCGCTGGGCATCTACCCAGCGCAGCAGCTGCGGGTATCGGTCGCCATCTACGCGCTGTTCCGGGCGCTCGAGTTCGGCTGGAACATGGCGGAGGAGGCGGGCATGGTCTGGGGCTGGGAGAAGAACGGCCGCGTCAAGAGGGCCAGGCCGTGGTGGTGGGGCAGCTGGATGCTGCAGCCGCTCGCGTTCGGCCAGCTACTGCACGCCGCCGTGTTCGACCGCGACTGCTTCCCGATGGCCTACGGCGATTTTATCTTCAAGCGGTCCGACGCCTACATCCAGCAGAGGCCTCCGGAGTACCCGCGCAACTTGAACTGGCCGGGGACCTACGATGTTGTTGACAGTTTGGCGACGATGGCGAAGCTCAACTGGCCGTAAGTGACCGACCTTCTTTCTGTCTTTCACCCTGTTCGCCTCTTTTGTACGGCTTGTCTTGGCGTCTTTCCTTTGCTTGCTGACACTATTACTTCTCAGACCATTCATATCGCCGACGCTGTTCCCGGACAAAGAGTCGACACTCCCACCGGCCCTGGCGTCGATCGCGCCTATCACCAACAGGGCACACCCATTACTGACGTCGCTCTCGTGCGCGACGCTGCACCCGCAGGACCCATCCTGCGCGCGCACCTACCTGACGTTTTGGCTGCGCTCTTTCCCACCCACGGCGCGCTTCTTCGTGATCGTCTACTCACTCTTTATACTACCCCGCTTCTCCCGCCTCTACCACGCTCCCGCGGCGGTGCTCCAGCGGCTGTTGACCTCCGCCTTGCGCTCGGCCACGTTCGTGACGGGAGCTGTCTCGACGGCCTGGGCGTCCATCTGCCTGTTCCAGGCCTGGCTGCCTAGGTCAGCTCTGGCCACGCAGCGGTTCTTCCTCGGCGGGTTCGCAGCGGGCTTCTGGGCGTGGATCGAGCGCAGGAGGGGGCGGGGCGTCTTCCTGTACAGCGCGCGCGCGAGCGTCGACTCGCTGTGGAAGGTCGGCATCAAGCGCCGCTGGTGGCGCGCCATGAAGGGCGGGGACATCTGGGTCTTCGTGCTGGCCGTCATGCTTACGGGGGTGGTGTACGAGCGCGACGCCACCGCCGTGCGCGAGGGGGGATGGCGCAAGGGCATCAGCTGGGTCCGCGGCGAGGGCTGGCGCGACTGGGCGCTTGAGGCCGCTGATGATGAGGATGAGAACGGCGAGGATGGGGAGGAGGGTGAGGATACTGATGATGCTGGTGACGGCCATGCGCGTGCTCCTCTGTTGAGGTAGATCCATGCATGGCTAGGTCCGATGGAGCCGCACCAGTGCTCGGGCGCGTGGAGCACATCGCACATACACTTATTCCCACCGGCGCTGGCGTTAATAATTTCTACAGACAAATTCCGAGGGGACCCCGCCCCTGGATTGGCTTGGGCGTTCTGCTAGGTATTATTTGTCTAAAAAAGCGTGTTATTCGGCGAGGGATGACTTCACGAACTTTTTGAGAGCTTCAGCCATGATCATCCAACATCTTTATAGATTGGGTAATGACGGGTTCTCTAATCCGATGAAGCAAATGGACTGCCTTCTTGTTGAGTCCCGTGAGTGATTGCTGATGCGAGCATTAAAATGTTCAAACCCACAATCTGTCACCACCGCGCTGTGGGCCGGGAGCCCGCGCCGGCATCTTCCTGAGCGCCGGGCGGCCGCACTCTTTACAAGCCCACTGCCTCCCGATGGTCCGGCAGCTTGCTAGCTGCCCATAAATTTGACGAGCCGAATTGTCGGTAACGGGATGTCGGTTGGATGCTGTCGCCTCGCAAGAGCAGCAGTCACTGCCACTGCCCAGACTATACGTGCCCCTCCGTGTTAAAGTTATAGTGGGGGCGTAGACGACCCTGTGTGCTGATGAGAGAGGTGAGGGTAGAAGGAGGCATACGGTATTTGCGAGAAGGTCCATTTGATTGCGAGTTGTGACTACTGTCCAGGAGACAAGTGTCCCCGTCTCGGGAGGAAGGGGTATCTGTACGGGCGTGACTCGGCGACGAGAAAAGAAACGACGATGGTAGGCGGCGAAAATGGAAAGACTGGTCTGGAGAGCCCGGGCATACCACGAGGCTGACCGATCGCGACCACCTAGACCTGGTCAGGGTGGCGGACATGGAAGAGAGAGGTAATTTGTGGGTGCCGTCTACGGGTACGTATAACATGTGACGTGCTTCTTCTGCATGATAGCGCAGTTGTTCTCTTTCGAAAGTTCTGTGTATGACTGTCCAGTGAAGGCGTCTGTCTCAGCCTCAGGCAAAAGATGGCATTGGATTGGCTCGGGAGGGAGCGCGAGATCGGTCGATCGGGCCTCGGCCGACCTCCCACACCTCGCAAAATCAGCCGCTGAGACCTCCCCTGCAACCTACCCTGCAACCGATCGTTCGGGACTGGACGATGTGTGGACTCTGGTTGAAAAAGGGAAAAAGGAAAGAACCGAAAGAACCTCGATGCTCAAGTTGTCGATGTCGATCCCTGCAATGAGGTGGCAGAGCTGCAGCGCTAACCTCAAGCTCCACAATTAGGCGTGAATTCAGCGCATAACCTCCAGGCAAATGCTGCTTGCAAGGACAGACGAACCCCACACACAATGGGGCTGTAAAGGTCGATTGCCGCCTACTGTACAGGAGCGCTTTGCGGGGGACACCCCGGTGCAGTAGCCTCGGTGTGCTGTTTGGTACAACGTACTGGCATTGAGGCCCCAGCCTCGAGCCACCCCCTATTCCAACAATGAAGTCTAACAGCATCTATCGCGTCCTCCACTCTTTGCTTTTTCCTCTTTGTCATACGCTTTTTTGCCCCTAAGAAGTTCACCGCCGTTCTCAGTCTTAGCTCGGAGGATTGACACGTGCTGTGGGCTGGCGTTTGCGGTCAGTGGAAGGTCATGAAAGAGGCCGGCAGAAAGTATGGCTCACACCTGATTGAGGAGGTGAGCGTGTGCTACTGCAGGAGTTTACCGTCTGTCCACTCAGGTGTAAGACCAACCAAAAACATCAAACTCTTCCTCTCTTCATCTCTGGGTCTCCACTCCCAAAACCCAACGAAGACGCTTACTCCCGTCCTCGATTGAAGCTAGCTCAGGTGCTTGCTGTTTGTTTGTCCACACAAACGTAGAGAGTGTCCGCCCAGACGGGAGGAGACCGGGTGCGATTTCTTGAGCTAGGGGCCCTCCTCCACCGGGGACCACTACGGCCACCCTCGGAAACTGCCCAGGCCCACCCGCTTCCTCCCTTTGTTGTTCTTTTTCCTCTTTGGCCACACGGTCGATGATGGCTCAACGATGGCTCAACTGTATTCCAACTGCGCCGGGGGGGCAAATCAAGGTCAAGTGGTTGTACAGCTCCAGCATTGAAGCTTCGTGCGAGAAAGCACCGACCAAACAACTGCTCCTGTCCCTGTGAGTGGGTGGGCAAGTGCCTGTAACCATGTCTGTATCTACATCTTCTTTCTCAGGAGGGGTTGTTCTTGTGCCCCCTTTCCCTTTCGGACCGTCTCCTTACCTACCACTTTTCTCAACCCCAGTCGGACCATGGGGCCCAGACTCGGGCAGCTGTTCGATCCTGCCTCTCTCGCGATGCGCTTGGTGCGCCGAGCCACGGCCGGAGGGAAAGCGGCCCTTCCACTCGGTGACCGCCATGGCGATTGAAAGGCTCTGGCTTTATCTGCCTAGCAATTGGTCTACATTCCTCTCGACACTCCCCAGTGCGCAGGCGCTTGACGAATAACAGGGCACGAGCGAAAGTTCGCCAACGGTCCACTCACCAGTTTGCGTTTTTTGCACTCCCTCCCCATTGTTTGTCCTACAGCCGGCATCCTGGTATCTCGGGGGGCGCGTTTGCGCTCTACTGGTGCCGGGGTGGTTTCTGCTCTTGACTCAGTGCAGGGACATCCCAAGCAAGTCCCTCCTGCCAGACTGTTTGCCCATGTGAGTAACAAACGCCCGGATATTTCACTTTGGTGAGTGGCTTTGGTGAGTTACTTCTCTTTTCTTTGGTGACATTCCTGGATCCGGTGGCGGATCTGTTTGGAACAAAGGTATTAGTTACTTCGACGCTCGTGACAACCCGGGATTCTTTGTTCGCATTGTGCCCTCCTCACTTCATAAAACCAAACCAACCGCACCCATTCGAATCCTGTTGCCATCCCCACGACCTTCTACTATTCAACATCCATACCAGACTTCTCGTGGAGCGCGGATTTCCTTATTGCTTCCTCCTTCCCCGCTCCACGCATTTCATATCTGCACCCACACAGCCTAGGTTATTCACGTACACATCGTTGCCGGCCAGCCTCAACAATGACAATCTCAAGGGTGAGTGACCCTATCACGCGGTTCGCGCAAACATTCTTGGTGAGATCTACGACAGCTAACGATCGCCATTAGAACCCCCATCCTCCGCTTCCCATCCGCACAAGGGAGGGGCCATCCAACATGGAGTCCAACGATGCTCCCGCTCCATCAGCATCGCCGACCACCACTACCATGGGAACTCCACTGATGACCCCGATGGAGGGCTCCGAATACGAGCCGTCTGTGGTCGAAGCAGAGGCCGAGGTGAAGCTTGACGTGCTCCCGCTTCCGGGCAAGGACGGCCTGATTCTGAAGGTTCAGCCGCCCCGCGAGCCATCTGGCGTGTCTCTCGACTATCACGCACCCTGCGATATTGTCCTCGTCATCGATGTCTCTGGCAGCATGGGGGTAGCAGCTCTTCCACCGCCGACCGCTCCCGGACAGCAATCCGAGAGGAACGGCCTCTCGGTCCTGGACCTGGTCAAACACGCCTCTCACACAATCCAAGCGACGCTCAACGAGGGCGACAGGCTCGGGATCGTCACATTTGACACCCACGCCAAGGTGAGTGGAACATGATGGGAGGGATGCCAAAGCATGCCAAAAGATACATTCATCGCTGACAAACAATTGACAAACACTGGCAAACAGGTTCTCCAAAAACTCTCGGTTATGGATGATGCCGGCAAGGTCTCCACGACGCAAAACATCGATGGGATGTCGCCCGGCCATACGACCAATCTGTGGCAGGGAATCCTGGAGGGCATGAGGCTCATCGACGAGCGGGACAGCAACGGCCGAGTCCCTGTCCTCATGGTCCTCACTGATGGAGAGCCGAATGAAGGGTATGTAATCCCAACTTTTCCAGCCGTCCTCCCGCTTTTCTGAGTCGAGGAGGCCTCCGAGAGTCCTCCAGTGATGGTAGCGATGAAGTGCTAATAATTCCTTCGTTTCAGTGACCCGCCCGGGGGATATATTCCCAGGCTGAAGAGCAAGAAGATCCCTGCTCCTATTCACACTTTCGGATTTGGGTTCAACCTCCAGTCTGGGTTACTCAAGTCCATCTCGGAGTGCTCAGGTGGAGATTACGCCTTCATTCCCGATCCATCGATGCTCGGGACGATCTTCATCCACGCCGTCGCCAACATCCAGGCCACCTTCGCCAAGGCGGCGTCTGTGACCATCAACTACCCGCACGAGGTGGAGCTCCTGGTCGCTACGGGAGAATCTCTTGGCCACCACCGCCGCAGTGAGCATTGGTCGGCTTCGAAGAGCCTCACAATCCCTCTCGGGAGCGTGCAGTACGGCCAGTCCAAGGACATCGTCCTTCGGTACGTCGACAAGGATGGCAACGCAGTCGTCTTGACCGACGCCCAGGCAGACTCGCTCTCCGTCGACGTCACTCTTGACTACGCCCCCTTGTCGGGAGGTGAGAAGACCATGGCTGCGCAGCGTAGTCTCACCCCGGCACCGGCTGGCGATCTACCGCTCGTCGAGGCGGCGTACCACGTCTCCCGCGCCATGATTTGCGGGTTCCTGTCCACGCTCTTCCCGATCACTGGCCGGCCGCAGGAGCACGTGGCCGTATCCTGGGGTCAATTGGACAGCACATTCAAGGCCCGACTAGAGGAGCTTAAAGCCTCGCTCCCTACCCGTGGCTTCCCCAACGACGAAAACTGCAAGTCCCTGGTCGCCGACCTGGAGGGGCCCCAGCCGCAGGGCCAGATCTCCCTCGCGCTGCAGACCGAATGGTTCTGGGGCCGGTGGGGCAAGCACTACCTTCCCAGCATCCTGAACGCGCACACGCGCCAGATCTGCAACTCGTTCAAGGACGAGGGCCCCCTCCGATACGGCGTCGACAGCCCACTATTCGAGCGCTGCCGCGATTGCCTGAACGACGCGTTCGACAACATCGAGCCGCCGCCGCCGAGCCTGCTCCAGCCCTCAGGCCACTCTTATCGGGCCGTCCTTCCCTCCCACGTCCAACAAACCATCCCATCAGGCCCTCCCCCGCGCTACACGCCCACCGCGACTCTTAGCCGCATCGACTTCGATTCCCCGGTGAGCATGATGCAAACATCCTACCGAACTCGCGCCAACCCGTGCTTCTCGGCCTCGACCACGGTCCTGCTCGCCGACGACGGTGGTGCCGGCGAGAAGCTGCTCGTGCGCATGAGCAGGCTGCGCGCCGGCATGAAGGTGGAGACGCCGCTCGGCCCGCGCGCCGTCGCGCGCGTGCTCAGGACGAAGGTGAAGAACGAGCCCATGATCCGGCTAGCCAAGGACGTGCTCGCGACGGAGTGGCACCCGGTGCTGTGGCCGAAGGAGGGCTGGGAGCACCCGAAGGAGCTGCACGACAGGCAGCTGCACGACACCACGGCCGTACGCTACTCGGGCCACATCTACTCGGTCCTGCTGTGCCCGGACACGCAGCCGGACGCCCACGCCGTCATGCTGGGCGGCCGCGTGTGGGGCGTCACGCTCGGCCACGGGCTCGTCGAGTACGAGGAGGCCAAGGAGAAGGGCGGCGTCTGCGACTACGACGCTCGCGTGCACGCGTTCTTTGGCGACTATGCGCGCGTCGCGAGGGAGATTGAGCGACTTCGGCCTGGTCCTGGGGGTGTCGCGCTGTGTGGCGGCCTTAGGAGGGCGCATCCTACTGGACGCGCTATCGGGTTCGTCAAGCCGTCCGCTAGGGCTTCCGGTGGTGGTCGTCGTGTTGGTGGTGGTGTTGTTGCAGGCCGAGCCGCCGCTCGCAGGACCACTTCTCGCGAGGTCACTGCTGACCGTCTCTTCGAGGGCCGGGTGGTCATAGTCCTCTTGGAGAAGTAGAAGACTGTCTAGCTTTGCTTGAGCGAGGGCGGCTTGCTGCTGGCCTTTGTTGAGCTCTTCAGGGGCTGGGTTTGGCTTCTTGATTGATGGAAGCGACGATGTCTTTTCCCCTCTTTTCCCCCTTCTATTCTATCAGACAGACTTGTCTGTACCCTTTCCCTTCTTTCCCTTTCGCAAGTTTAGACTGCCTGGCATATTGCATGGGTATTTATTTACCTAGGTACGGAGTTGGTTGGTTGGTTGGGCGAGTGACGGAAGGCCTGGAGTTAGGCGGTCTTTTCTCTGTGGGTTTGTTTTTCTTTATATCATAGCAACAAGAATGATATCTCATTCCACCGTCGCGTTACACCGTTCTTTTCTCATCTACCGAACTTATGATTGTGCCTTATTTATTTGAGGCCCTCCCTGCCTTGCGGGTAGGTCGACGAATATATATCATCGCCGTCTTCCAGAGCTACGGATCTCAGATGGACTCCCATCAAGAGAGTGGTTTGACGCCAGCTCTGTTGAGAACAACGCTTGTGGAACTTTAGTCGCTGAAGACAGACATGAGACCACCATTTTGGCACGCTAAGTCCCTCATATCTACAAATCATGAGATGAGGGTGGCAATTGCGGGTGAAAGTAGTATGGTATAGTATGAAGGGTCGTTCATCACACACATGATAGGTGATGGTAGATATCTATTTCCGAGTTCCGACCCCGCCCATGGCCCACTGCCCTTCGCATGGTGGCCTCTTCAAGGCTGCTGAGGATGCTCGACATAGAGAACGACAGAGCGGGCCTTGCGTGCCGCCTTCTTTGCCCCCTTCTTCTTGGCCCCCTTTTTCTTGCCGCCAGCAGCGGCGGTTCCGTTGTTTGCTGCAGTCCCGTTGTTTGGCGTCGCGGGAGGGTTAGCCTTGCCCTTGCCTTTGCCTTTGCCGCCCTCTGGTGCCGCGGGTGCGGTCCCGTTGTTTGCTGGCGCGGGAAGATTATCCTTTCCCTTTCCCTTGCCCTTGCCTTCCTTGGGTGGAGCGGCTGCGGTCCCGTTGTTTGCCGGCGCGGGAAGGTTATCCTTGCCCTTGCCCTTGCCTTTCCCCTTGCCTTGCCTGGCCTCTGGTGCCGCCGGCGCGGTCCTGTTATTTGCTGGTGCAGGAAGGTTATCCTTGCCCTTGCCCTTCCCTTCCTTGGGTGCCGCGGTTGCGGTGCCGTTGCTCCTGGCACCGGCCGCTGGCTGAGCTGGCAGAGCACCAACCTCTGGCACTCCGCCAGGGGCTGGGGCCATGGTGTTCGTGCATCCTTGCGTGGCCTTGGGTGTTTGGATTTTAAACGTCAGACACTGACCTTCACTGCCCGCACATACAGAGGCTGTGTGATCCGTCCCTTTCCGGCTGGGTGGATGTCTGGTGACTTACGGCAGCCATGTTCCTTTGGTTCTGCATGATACCACTAGAGAGATTCTCCGAGAGCTCCTGCAAGATAGGAGTGTCGGTCGCGGAGTTGCCCGTCAGCTTCTGGGCCAGTCCGAGCTCGGTGACCTGAGCATTTGCGACCTGTGATGCTCTCGGTGTTAGCACCTGCCTGATGTCACGACCCACGGGGCGGCTTCGAGATACTTACGATACCCAGGCCAGGGACAGCCGCGTTGTCATTCGGGGCTATCTGCTGGTTCGATTGCCGGATGGCGATGCCGTTCTGGACGGAGGTGAGAAGCGAGTCCTTGGCCGCGGTGAAGGCCTGCTGGTTGTTGGTTTGTAGAGCGTTCTGGACCTGCATCACGGCCTGCTGCTCCCTCATCTGGTCGGCGATGTTCAAGGCAATGCCCTGGGCGAGGATCGAGGCCGCCGCACAGTTCTCGGGCGTCGGTGCCATCTGGCCCTGGGCTAGGGCTGCCGAGAGGCCTAGCGCCAATAAAGAGATCGCGTTCATGTTTTAGGACCTGCCGTATCACATTTAAGGGAGTGGGGTTGCTTTATCGTTGTTAACGATCTTGATGATTATCAATAATGAAAAATGTAGGAGCCAGCCACGGGGAGTCAGGAGTCCAGCCCCAGTCCTGGGAGGAAGAGAGTGAACGACGAGAAGCGACGGTACACTGACAAGACATAAAGATGCACGCAGTAACTGTCTTGCAGAAGACAGTCTTCGCCAGATCGTTGAGCGAAGGAAGATAGGCATGTCTGGGACTTATTATACCACGCTCAGATTTTTTATCCGTTCTGCACCCCCTGGACTCTTTTCGCCGCCCTGCCATATTCCTTGTGTCCGTCTTCCTGGTTCTCAAACCTGAATCTTTTCACTACCCTGTCGGTTAGCCGTCCTGCCGGTGGTTCCTTTCTGGCTCCTATTGTTAGAACTCTTCCTAGCTCGGTCGGAAACGAAACATGGCAGCCAGTCTTGGCCGGACTCTCGAATGGAGCCCCCGACAACAAGGCTGGAGGAAAGCGTACTTTTGGTCCCATCCACTCCCGCCAGGCACTCACTGCACGGCGGCCCGTTGCCCGTTGAAGGCTCATTGGGCCTCATTTTGGGTGGGATGTATGCGGTCGGCACCGTCCCAAAGTTGGGATGATACGCTGATACACGAGCTGTACAGTGTCGTGTTCCGGCGAGAACAAGCATTCCCTGTGCGCTGTGGCGATCCTCCCTCCAATTCAAATCCACTGGCGTGGATGCTGGTTGATCATCAGCAGTCAACCGAAAAAAGGATGGGGGATCTACGAGATCAGTCGGGTACTTTATATGGTCGCTACGGCAGGCTTGATGGTTCAGGGAAGCAAGAACTGGTACTGGCTAGCTATTTTGATCTCACCTAGGCAGTATGGAACTGAGCCTGTTCAGTCGACGTAGGAATCCGAAAATCTCCCGCAAAATCTGGTCGGGTGAAGAGTCCTCTGAGGCCTCAGTACCTTTTTTTTCTCTCTCAAAAAATACGAAGACGAGCGCTGACTGGTACTGATCGGATGGACCTGGACCGCGTCCCTCCACTTAAACCCAAGTGGTCCCGCCAGATCTGTCTCCAAAATAGGAAACCGATTCGGAAACAACTACAACATTGCGGAGAATCTCAGAGATGATAGCCGGTAGGTACCTGCATACCGGACCCGGTTGATACCAGTCCAGATGTTCCCAGTAGGTAATGCTCGTAGACATGTGCAGAAAGCTTGTGTGCCCTTCTTCCCCAGAAGTGAGACCAATCCTTTGGATTATTCCTAAATAGGTACCTACCTTTATCTGTGTGCGAGGCTCTTGCTTCGAGGATCCTAGGGACTGAGGGGTGCTTTTGCTCTATTTACCGAATGAATAGCGAGTCGCGAGTTGATTCATGCACCATTCTCCGGGAAGTCTCCGTAAGCCCTGTCTGTAATGCATTAGGCCAGGCAGGTAGGTAACATAGGTATCCTAACTACCTACGTAACATCGGTGACATTTCTCCCTCCTACAGTTCAAAATAAAGACAAGCAGGCAAAAAGGTATCATCATGATGATTTTCCGCCGAGAGGTCGGATTGTGGGCGCGCCTGGATGCGGCTCACTAAGCTTAGGTATTTACTGGATAGAAGATCTGATCGATATGTAGTTTGAAGTTAGTTTCCGGATTGTTGGCTTTTTGAAACTTGGATCTTCTCTCCGATGGCTCCCGACTTGAGATCTCTGGATATGGCGAGCAAGGAAGCATTGGGTTCTGCGCTCCAACCAATAGCCACCGGATATTTGGCTCCGCCGATACCTAGAAAGGCGAAACTGAACGGACTGGAAAGGATGAACAGAGTCGGACAAGCACTGGGGAACCGCCCGGACAGTTGGCTCATGATGGAGGCGAGGTTTGTGCGCCAGACGGCCAACCCTTTTGACATTGCCTTTTGACCTTTTGACAGTTCAAAAATAAAACAGAGGCTCGAGAGAGGGAGAGAGATAACATGGAAAAAAAGGGTCCTGCACCGAAGCCGTTGTCGTCGGTTAGGTTCGGTTCACGAGAGATTCGGAGCATGGGCGTGAGTTCGGAAACCGCCCCGAGCAGCTGGAGTGACCCGTTGGTTCGGGATCTTCTCTCCGGTTGATCATTTATCCCCCGCCCCGCCAGTTCAGCTTAGTGCATGTGCCAAGGTGGAGGGCTCTTTCAGGGATGGCGATCTTCTGGGGAATGGGGGCCTCGCCCGCTGAACAACCCCGCAACCCGTCCCCGGGTCTCAAACCCATTTCTGTCAAGCGGACGCCTGCAAGTGCCGAAATGAGGAGATCTCCACATCACAACATGGATCTCCTCTAGCTGTCCAGGCTCCGGAACAGCTTTTATCTCACGATGGCCCATATCTCTTCTGTCAATTTTTGTCCATTTGTATCTATGGATCTTCGATATAAGTAATTTCAAAGCGAGTTCTTGAGTTATATTCATTTACGCGACCGCTGCTGAGCTGGCTGGGTGCATTCGAGTGATCCTCGACGGAGAGCCGAAGCCGAACCGGCAAGACCTTCGGATAAGAGCCGGCGCCTCGGGAGCGACACAACGGACGTAAGTTAGGAAAATAGGAAAGGGAAAAAAAAGGAAATGTCGTCAATTCTCCCAAGAGGCATCCGAGCGGTGCTCACAAAGTTGCCCTCGGACGTGGTGATCCTCTCCTCAATACGCACGCCAATCTGCCGCTCGAACCGCGGCAGGCTCAAGGACGCCTACCCGGAGGAGCTGCTCGCCACCGTCCTGCGCGCCACCCTGGACCGCAACCCGGGCCTGCCCCCCTCGGCCATCGAGGACGTCAGCGTGGGCGTGGTCCTCTCCGAGCTGGGCGGGTCCAAGGCGGCACGCACCGCCCTCAACTCCATCGTCCCGGGCTTCTCGACGTCGGCGACGAGCCTGCACACCGTCAACCGCGCCTGCGCGTCCAGCCTGCAGGCCATCGCCGCCTCCGCGGCCCAGATCCGCACGGGCATGTGCACCGGCGCCGTCGTCGCCGCGGGCATGGAGAGCATGACGCGCAACTACGGCTCGCGCGCCATCCCCGTCGACCTCTGGCCCGCGCTCGTGGGCCCAGACATCGCCAAGGACGCGCGGGACTGCGTCATGCCCATGGGGCTCACCTCCGAGAACGTCGCGAGCCGGTACGGCGTGTCCCGCGCGGACCAGGACGCCCTGGCGGCCGAGTCGCACCGCCGCGCGGCCGCCGCCCAGGACACGGGCCGCTTCGACGACGAGATCGTGCCGGTGCACACGGTGTTCCAGGACGTCGACAAGGAGGGGAAGCCCATCGGCGACAACGGCCCGCAGCCCGTCACGGTGACAGCTGACGACGGCATCCGGCGGGGCGTGACCGTCGAGAAGCTCGCGGCGCTGAAGCCGGCCTTCTCGCCGACCGGCGCCAGCACGGCGGGGAACTCGTCGCAGGTCTCCGACGGCGCGGCCGCCACGCTGATAATGTCCCGCGCCAAGGCGGCCGAGCTGGGCCTCGAGTCGACGATCATGGGGCGGTTCGTCGGCGCGTCCGTGGTCGGCTGCGCGCCGGACGAGATGGGCATCGGCCCGGCCCTGGCCATCCCGAAGCTGTTGAAGCAGCTGGGGCTCGAGAACGGAGACGTGCACCGCTGGGAGATCAACGAGGCGTTCGCGTCGCAGGCCATCTACTGCCTGCGCCAGTTGGATCTGGAGAAGGCTTACGCCGAGGGCAAGGTCAACCCCGATGGAGGCGCCATCGCGCTGGGCCATCCTCTCGGGGCGACCGGGGCCCGGATGACGGCCACGCTTATGCATGGGCTGAGGAGAGATCAGGGCGAGATTGGTGTCGTTAGCATGTGTATCGGGACGGGAATGGGGATGGCTGGCTTGTTCGTAAGGGAATAGGCACTAATGGGAGGTCCCAAAGCATCGAGCGTGGCATTTTGTACTGGTGCTCAAAGTAGAAGAGTGGCTATTTACTCGTTCAGTCTAATGTTAAAACATGCACGAGATAGCAACCAGGTTGAGCGAAGACATTCAGCGTTTTGATCCGTGTCCGATGAAGCCGAGCTGCGAAGCAACTCAAATATCAGAGCCGGTCCCGGTCGTGACTACCTAGCTAACTAGCTACTGTTCAAAAATTCTATTGTACAATTTTGCGACTCGGAAGCAGTCCGAGGGGAATAAGATGAAAAAAAAAGAAAGGATAAACCGTCGTTCATATCCTGGATATCTCCCAAGCCCCAACCCCAAGCCCTCTCTGAAAGAGTATGCGTCATCATCGTCACGCAAATATCCATAGTGTTTGGCTCTGAAAAACGACAACGCCCTGTTTGCCGCTGAAAACCCACATCGTGAGAAAAAGACCCGCGTCGAACTCCCCAAGCTATTAGACGCGCAAATATGAAGAACGTCGCTAACTTCAAACATTCCCTCCCACGCCCTCCTTCACTCCAGAAACGTGGGCAGCCCCGTGAAATGCAAGGTATGGTAAGGTAATTGTACACTTTTTTCGAGCTTCGTGCAGTGTGCGAAAATGGTGTCTGTGCATCATCCCGAAAGAAACGCCGATCAAGACAATGGGCCAACGTAGATGATAAGGAAAGAAGAAACAAGGCAGCGGAGGCAGAGGCCGCGATTCCGAATGTGGTAGGTACGGGGCAAGTTACCTCAACGGCTCAAGCTTCCTGGCCATACTGGATGCCCAAGCCGACGCGGTTGTCCCGCAGGCCAGTCAGCCTCAGCCTCTTGGTCGGGCTGGTGGCGAGAGCGTCGCGGTGAGAATGGGCATCGGATGCGCCGCCGCTGAACTTGCGCTTCTCGGTCGCGAGGAGGCTGCTGCCACCGCCACTTCCCTTGGCCACGGCGCTGGGAAAGAGCTTGCCCTGCAGCCTTGCGCTCTTCTCCGCGCCAGCCGGAGTGGGAGTGACGTCACGAGACCCGCCCGCCGAGCTCGCAACATCGAAGCTCTCGCGAGGGTCGCGCCGGAGCATCTCGGACGCGGCCTGGCTGGCCTGGCTCTCATACACCTCTTCTTCCTCATCACCGGCGCGGTGGATTCGCGAACTGGACAGGTTGAGTGGCTGGGATTGCGAGTGCGAATGTGAGGCATGAGGACGCTGCGAGGCCGGTTGAGACATGCGGAATGTCGCCGCGGCAGCGACGGACTGGAGTGCTTGGCGAGCAAGGGCCTCGTTATCATCTGCAGAAATAGTGCTCTCGCGGCTCTTGCGGCCGTGGTCTTGGCCACGACCCCTGATAGGTGGAGTCTCGGGCACGAAGGTATGGTGGTGTTGTTGATTTTGATGATGATGACCACTGTCTCTGGGACCGCCGCTCTGGCTGCCGCTACCGCTACCACCATATCGGTGTGGCGGTTCGGACTGCGGCACCAGATCGGCCGAGGGGAGCAGGCTGGCGTATTCGCCACGAGGGCGGGATGCCGGGGTGGTCGGCAGCGACGACATCGACTGAACATTGCGGGTGTGCTTGGACGAAGCGCGGTGCGGAGCCGGCCGGTGGCCAGTGATGGGAGTGGACGGGGCACTGTTGTTCTCCTGGCTGAGCACCTTGAGCAGCGCCTCGAAAGGCGCCTCGTGGGGCTCTCGGTCGGGACGGCCATCGCCTGCGGCACGGGGAGCCGACTTGGGCGTCTGGCGCGGAGTGGTCCTGTTGTACTGCACGGGGGTCGATGTGGTGTGTGTTTTCGGTGTCAGCGCGCCGTGAAAGATGCCACCAGGGCTGCAGAGGATCTGAAAGTGCTCTCGGTTCTCATGCAGCCGGTTTAGGATCATCTCTTTCTCCTCTGCGAGGGTGCCAATCTCGGCATCCTTCTGGGCGATGAGCTTCTTGGCCGTCTTGAGTCGTTTCTGCAGTGCCTCGTTCTCCTCGCTCTGTTCCTCATACGTCATCTGCAGTCGATAGTACTTGGCTTGCAGCGAATCCGTGACAGAGCTGAGCTCTTTCTTCGCCTGCCGTGCATGCTCGGCCATGCGGAGTGCCTCAATTTGGCGACGAGACGAGTCGTGCTCGACAGCGGCACGCTTGGCGTCATCGCCCGCCTGGATGTATAGCAGTTGATACTGAAGCTTGTAGTGAGCCGTCTCCATCTTCAGTCGCGCGTGCTCGGCGTTGCTCGCCTGAATCATGGACCGCAGCTCGTCGGCAGAGGCCTCGATGACACGCGTCGGCGAAGGGGGCGCGTACTCGGCGCCGATGGCGGCATCTCGTCTCGCACTTTCATTCAGACCCGTGATCGGGGGAGACAGGATGCTGGAGTGCTGCGCGCCTAGGAAGTCCGGGACGACGGCGCCACCACCATTGGTTGTTGGCACCTGTGACGATGGGGGCGGAGTAAGCGATGACGGAATGATGGCCGACGGCGACATGCGGTCGTCGTTGAGTTCGGTCTTGAATGATGTCGCCGGGTCGATCGGCGACAAAGGGGCCTCGGTGGAAGGCAAGGTGGCCTGCGACGACGAAATAACCACGTCGGCGTCCATTGGTGTGACGGGTCTCACGGGCTCGGCGACGAGTCCGTTGGGTCCCTGCGAGCCGGAGTCCGATTCGGGCGACGACATGTCGGGCAGGAGGCAGATTTAAAGCGAGCGAAATTCGTAGGGCTTTAAACACGCCCAAATATCCAGCAATGAAATCGTGGAAGGGAGGAGGCAATCGAACACCTCCTAACGGTGCGCCGAGGCGGTCGGACGTACGGGCGACGTGGACGTACGTGTATGTGTCTCGTGAATCACGCACGACTCGAGGGTTGACCAACAGAGCGTGGGGCGGGGAATCCTCTTCACGGCTAACAATCCTCGATGAGGTCGAAGAGGAAATGGATGACGACGGAGCAAAGAAAAGGAAGCGGAGGGGCGAGCAGCGGAGCCCACTGATCGTTCCCAGTTCCCAGTTTCACCGACCGCCCGAGTTTTGAGGTGGAAAAAAATAGGTGAATGATGGGTGGGTGGTGTGAAGGCTGGCAAATCACCAGCAAATGGCTGGCCAGTGGAGATCTCCAGCACATCGACGAGACCGGAGTGGTTGCTTGGAGCGACGAGGTGGGAGAACTCGACGTGGACATGGCCAGTGCGCCAATTGAAGGGGCTGGCTCAGCGGATACGGGGCCCACGCGTCCCGAAAGCGGCATAGCGCGGGTGCAATCTGCCGTCCGCTACCGCCCAACCTCGAGGGTCCCTGTCTCAGCTCTCGTTGAGATCAAGCTTCAATTCAGTTGTGCCTTGTCGTTTTAACTGAGGGTAAAACATTCTGTAGTATTTATTCAGATGTTCCTTCAAGGTGTCTCTATGACTGGATATTACCTGCTTGCGATTCAATGCACGTCTAATTCGATTGATGACCTTGTCCCGGCATGCACTCAAGAAAGTCGAAGGTAGAGAGGGGCAACGCCGAGACCGAATTGTGACTGGAGCATCCGTGCAACCCCCTTATTACCTCGTGCAGTGTCGGCACGGCATGTCTGTATGTCTTCGACAGCAGAGGCACAAGCAGCTTGATAACGGGAGGCCCGAGATACCTTGCATTCCCAGGAGACTGTCGAGTCTGCTCGAGGCAGCAAGCTAGATCAGCGGGAACTATGCGATCACCAGAGATCTTTGGTTGGATTGGAACTTGAAGCCAATGCCGTCGGCCAAGGCCGTATGAATCATTCTTAATCATGGGTGGGCTTGCGGAATATCGCACCCCGCATCCAGAGATTATCTTCAATCTCTCGTCTCTTATAAGAAGAAGAGAAGGAGAAGCAGCAGCTCAGTTGACCATCGAGGTACTGGCGATTTTTCCTACTCATTCACATCTAGCGCTCTAGTCTGGAAGTTCCTTCCTCGGCTTCCGTTTCGGCTTCCGTACCTAGCCTTCCAAATTCCATTTCAACCAACCATCGAAGTGATCACCGATGGATCCATCAGCAGACATTCGCGCCGAGGACGGCGACGAAGGGTTCGCCCTCGACATCATCGGACAACAAAAGCTTCTCCAGATATACACACAAATAACGCTATGCTTCGGCGTCCCAGACGAGTCATTGCATGCATCAATCATTAGCACACTGAAGAAAGGTCTGGAGCGAACAGCATCAGCCTTGCCGTGGCTCCCAGGGCAGATCGTTACCAAGGATGGCATTCCCACTATCCGGCCTCTGTCGGATAGTCTTATACTGGTTGTGAAGGATCTCACCCACGATGCCTCTGCCCCAACCATGGGCGCCCTGCGGCAGCAAAGATTCCCCATGAGTATCCTGGACGAGGGTCTCCTCACATACCGCAAGACGCTTCCGGGACCCATCGACGGCCCGGCCGAGGCGTTCTCTGTCCAAGCCGTCTTCATCAGGGACGGTCTTCTGCTCACGTTCACGGGCGCCCACAACGTCATGGACATGATGGGCCAGTATCAGATCCTCCATCTTATCGACAAGGCTTGCCGCGGGATCGAGTTCACCCCTGAAGAGTTGAGCTCGGCCAACCTGCAGAGAGACACCCTCGTCCCCCTTTTCGACGAGTCGTACATCCCGGGCCCGGAACTTGAGAACCAGTTTGTCAAGCCCCAAAAGCCTGCCCCTGCTCCCGACGGTACACCTGCCGTTGAACCGCCGCCACCCACGCCGTGGAGCTGGGCCTGCTTCACCTTCACCGCCGAGTCTCTCCGCGCGTTAAAAGCCCTCGCCACAAGCACCCTCCCGGCCGCCGGCCCCACCAATTTCATCTCCACAGACGACGCCCTCACCGCTTTCATCTGGCAGTCCTTCACCCGCGCTCGCCTCCCGCACCTGCTCGCAGACCCGTCACGGAAGGTCGTCAAGATGACTCGCGCCGTCGACGTGCGCAGCTGCCTCGGCGTCCCTGCCACGTACACGGGCGTGATGCAGAACCTCGCTCTTCACACGCAGCCCATCTCCGACGCGATAGAGCCAGCGAACCTCGGCTCCATAGCCGCGGACATGCGCGCCGCCCTGGCTCTGAAGGACAGCACGCCCAAAGACGGCCGGTGGGATCTGGCATCGCACACGCGCGCGCTAGCGACCGCCACGGCACGCACGGCGGACAAGGCCAGCGTCACCTTCACGGCCGCGCTGGACCTGGATGCGGACATCATGATCAGCTCGTGGGCCAAGGTGGGCTGCTACGACCTCGACTTCGGCTTCGGCCTGGGCAAGCCCGAGGCTGTGTGCCGGCCCCGGTTCGACGTCGTGCCGAGCCTGATCTACTTCATGCCTCGGGACCGAGCAGGCGGCGTCGCGGTCACTGCGTGCCTCCGGGACGACGAGATCGCGGCGCTACGCGAAGACGCCCCGTTCGCCAAGCACGCTGTCTACGTTGGTTGAGACGGCTTCGACCCTGTAGCGAGGTGTGTCATCCTCACAGGCTGAGGCGCTGTGCTGCTCCAGCGTGAGAGACATGTTGGGGTAATGTAAGAAAGAGGCTAGGTTTTTGGGCCCCAGTTGACAGGAGTAGTAATAAGTATAGAGGCCCTTCTATATCGCGGCAGAGGAAGACAACTATAGACAACTCACTAGGTTCTGAGGCGCACTCTCTTTACAATCTAACTGTGATCTTTGACGATGACAGCGCATTGTCTCCGTTGGGCCTTCGGCCGGCTGTGGTCTTCAAGCAATGTCCTCCCCACAGGGTTTCACTATGAGTCCAAATAATTAGCATAGTATTTGGTTGATTAAAAATTAAACACTAACATGAATCTGAGCTGCGTGCTCGTAGTACTAGCCGACCCCCCTTCTCTCTCCCCCTTTCTCTCTCCCCCCTTCTCTCTCCCCCTCTCTCCCCCCTCTCTCCCCCTGCTATCGCCACACATGCCTCCATCCCTTTGGGCGTAGTCACTTACTACAAGGGAGCGCTCTATGTACGAAAGAAGCGACTGGGGATCTTCGGGCCATCTGACAACACCCTATTTTTCCACGCATCCTTCTGTCGTCCCTCTATCTCCTCAAGCTCGTCCAAGCTCATATCGGCGTACAAGGCCCCGAGCATCGCGTTCACATCCGTAAATTCAGACTCGCCCTTGGCCACGCACAAAGAGAAGCGCCCTCCGAAGCAGTTGCGTTCGTACTTGTCGGCCGGCTCCTCGAACGAGTGCTCGAAATACTCCAAGCCAGTAATCCCCGAACTCAGGATCTTGTCAACCCATCTGGGGATCAAAAGCGAGGATCGCGGGGGCTACTATACGGGGAGAGAGTTAGACATATAATGTATCAGTCAGGTGCCGGGTAAGGCCAAGTTGATGGAAAGTGCATATGCAATGCTGGGGAGGGGCTTACGGCATTGGCCCTGGCAGATCGATTCCCTTGAGGACGCCTTCGGTATGACGAAACCAGGTTACCTCGCCGCCTCTGACGCGTGAGTCGTCCCACAGAGGGAACAATGTGGAAGATGGGTCCATGATGGCGGCTGGCCGGCACACGCCCAGGACGGCGGTCAGGTAAACGTAGTGTCCAGAGCCGTCGTAGAGCACCGTTCTCTCGTCGACGAGTGAGAGCACGTCCCGGGGATCTCGGCTAGCCTGTACTCTCGGCTCCATCTCACCCATGCCCTTGATCTCGACATCTGTATAGCCGTGATCCCAGGCATATATCTGGATGTCCGGGTCGCATCCATTGCGCTTCCACAGAGTCTCCCGGAGAGCCCCGTACAGCTCTGTGGCAGCGGCGAGCTTCCCATAGGCCACCTGCATGGGGCACGCAAAAATTTCGCGATGGCCAATGTCGAGATCCTCGTTTTCTTTCGTTTTGGTGTAGTTGTCTGGATCGAGGAAAGAATCGGCAAGCCTGGTCCAGCAATGCACCGTCGTGCCGAGCCCCATGCACACTATCTTGCTGATAGGCTTGTCAAATCTGATTCGCAGGATGTCATATCGTATAGTGCTGGCGAAGTCGGAAAGCCACCTCCGACTGAACTGGTCCCATCCGAGAATCCAGTGGTTGACAGTCAATTCAGGGTCGCCCCAATACCCCGGATCGTAGCGCACGAGGGCGTCAATAGCACTAGAAGGCACGAAGACAGTCGACTACTATTAGCAAGGCTTTCAGAAGAAAGGGAAGGACATTCCCACGACTTCGCAAAAACAATTTAATTTAAGGTAATTGGGTGCTCACTCGTCGGACGGGAAGGGCGGGCCGTCGAAATGGCATGATGCTATCTTTCTCAAACCTCTCAACCGTGGAAAGGCGCCGGTTTCATAGCGCAAGATCGCGTTGAACCAGCGCTGAACTGCTTCCTTGCGCTCCTCTTTGCTCAGGGTGGCGAGTTCATCAAGCTTGGGAACTTGGAGGGAGCCAGGTCTGCGAAGAGCCTCGACTATCTGCTCCTTTGTCACGGAGGGGTCGTAGGTCCGCATACGAAACTGGTGGTCTTCCGTGCCCGTCGCCGTGGGGTGTGGAACAAGTCTGGCAGCATTCTCGGCGATAGACATGACCTTCCCTTTGCTTTTATATGGAGTGGAGGCCAGGACCTTGTCAACATACTCCTTGCAGAAGTCCTAGAACTCCTCATCGCTCGAGAGGCGTTTGCCTTCCACAGGAGATTGAAAATATCTAGACATCTCGGCGCCAATGGTCGAGGAGCTCGAACGACAACGGGGAGAGGGCTTGGGACTGCGGCTGGCTCGAATGGTTCATATCAAGTGTCTAGACTGTGACCTTGCATGAGCGGGTGTTGGAGATAGGAGAGGTACCATTCGGCATAAGAAGGGATCTGACAGAAAGGGGGTCTACCTCCCTTTTTATGCTTGTCGCCGGTCCCTTTTAGTTACCACAAGCCTCTTGGCGAGAGTTTCCGAGTAGGCTCGTGACAGTGCCTGCAGGTCTATTTGCTCTCTGTCAGGATTCACGACGCTACTCTGTTGATTTACGGCAGGAAATAGCAAGAAACTGTCATGTGAGATTCCATAATTGAAGGCTCCACCAGCTGGCCGAAGCTTAAGCAATGCTTTCGGAGGTATTCAAGGAGACAAGATAGACCACCGAATAAAGGTTTATTCTGAGAAACCGGTCGTGACCTGTTAACTTAGCAAGTGACGCTCCGTTGAGATGTAGCGCGTGCTCATGAGCTAGGAGCATACCTGACAGATTGTGGTCATTCTGAATCACCAAGGAATCCCGTTTGGAAGCGGCTCGGACTTGAAGAGGCTCAAGCCTTAGTTGATGCCAAGTGATGAAGGTTGGAGTCGACGAGATGCGGTAGCTCAACGGTTGAGAATGTATAGAAAAGCCCAGTAGGGAAGTGGTTCAACTTTTCTATTCGGTCACCTAACTGGCTAGCCCCTGAGATTTTCTTGTAAAGAATTCCAGTTACACCCAAATACCCGCAAGCAGCGCTACCTCACTTGGCCCCCGAACTCCTGGAAGCAAGAATTGAACCCCACTCTCTACATGGCCCGAAAAGGGGAAACTCACTGCTCCAAAATCATCAAGACTCACTGCCAGACACACTCTTCGGCATGCTTGGCCTGAGCCTCGAGTCACAGGTGCCCGGGTCAGCAACCACATCAGCCCAGTCACCCAGCCACGCCTCGATCTGGTGACGCAGCTTCCCCGACGCCTGCTCGCTCAAATTCCGGTACGCACCCGGCCGCATGGCCTCGAGCAGGCCCTGGCCGGCCATCTCGGCGAAGTGCTCGGCCCAGCTGACGCGCGAGTACCACGTGGCGACGGCCTCGTCGCTCTTCTCAGCGTCCCGCCAGTGCGTCGTCGACGAGTAGTGCGGGGCTTTCGCGGTGGCGCCGTGGCCCGAGAACATGGCGGCTGCGGACGGGCTGGAGACGAACCACGGCCGCCGCAGGTTCGCCGACTGCTGCTTCTTGCGCGTTATGCTGTCGTAGTACGACGCGTCCAGGATGTGCGAGGCCTCGTGCGCGAGGATCCGAAGCTTCCAGCAGCACGGGCGCACAGCGATGTCGCCGCTCGAGCTCCAGGCGACGACTCCGTCGTTTGGGAGCTGGGGCGGAAGGCCGATCACAGATCTAGGTTGGTGATGCGTCACTGGTTAGTGAGTCTTTCTCTCGAAGGGGCCCGCGGCGTGCTGGTGGCATACAAAGGGCAAAAGCGAGACGAGACCTACCGGACGAGCTCTCGCATGCGAACGGGCAATCTACCGAAAATCTAGAAAAGACATGGAGGCGAAAGATGAAGTTAGAATCCGCTGTCTCTCGTGATGTCTCTCGTGATGTCTCTCGTGATGTCTCTCGTGATGTCTCTCGTGATGATCACTGAAAACATCGCTGACACGAACCTGGGCCATATCGTCGATGGAGATTCCCGCGTTATCGTGCCTACAGAAGGCCCACGGGACGTCGCAGTCGTCGTAAGTCACCTAGCTCAACACCAGCAGCCGGTCAGACTCCTAGAACGCTTTTCCCATAGACTCGATTCCATGGGCCCAATCTCCCATCATGGACCAACTTACGTTGTACACGCTGTACTTCATCTCGGCCTTTGAGCTGTCGCTCCTGAAAATCTCGCCGCAGTTCTCCGGCAGCTTCCCGGCTTCCCACTGCACTTTGTTGAACGCTGGGCGGGTCGGTAGGACGTCTTTCATGGCGTCCTCCACCTCGACTGATGGGTCCAGCCAGGGCTTGCCGTATTCGCCCTGGAGCTCCAGCCTTGGATCGTCGCCTTTGAACCGTCCGAGAGGACCTGGATCGAGGACGGTGCGGGCCGACGCGGGTACGGCGACGAGCGTACTCCAGAGAAGGAGCAGCCCGGCCTGGCGCAGATTTCTTATGACTAGAGGCATAGTCGGATGTCTAGATAGTGATGATGAAGATGTGGATCGGGTGGTTAGGGCGAGAGTGACGCGAGATTTGTTCACAGAAGAGGTCTTGAGAGAAAGAATTTTTGCAACAGAGGTTCTCCAAAAATGGAAGGTTCTATTCAGTCTTGACATGTTGAAGCCATGGAGGCCAAGTAATGGCTTTAAATACAACCGTTGAAGCAAACCACGGAAGCTGCCTGTCGGTCTACCTATCCGCCTACCTACCTACACAGTTAGATATCTCGGTGAATCACAGTCCAGCCACGTTCTGGACCGCCGTCGCCGCCCACAAGCGCCGGGCCACGAGCGCTGGTACTCGGCCACAGATCAGAAAACAACATAATCCACCCCAGTCGCCTGGCACTGACAGTGAGTGAGCACGGGAAGCCACGTAGTATGCGCGCACTTGTGGATGGATAGGCACACGAGATCATGTTTTGTGCACATACTAGTCGTAGTTCAAGAGGGGGGTGGCAAGGCCAGGTGCCGACAATGCCGGTATTTTTGGGCCTGCGTCCCTTCCGAGGTGAGCATCCGCGTCTGTGTCTCCGGAGCCCATGCGGAGATCCTCTGGTCGTGTCTCCTCCCTTATTCCCCTACCATGTGGCGGTGCACACAACACTGGCGCTTGTGATATGGTCGAGTACCACTGGATAGGTAGTAAAAAAGGACTCTTGTCACACACATTGTAACCACGGGCAGAGGAGATAAATGGTTGAGGATTCCAACGTAGTAGTTGTCAATGAACTCATATCTGTGAAGTGGCATGGTTACCCTTTTGGGAAATAAGACGGCCGTTTGCCGCATTTCATTGGCTGGGCTCCACCCATCACAACTGATTCTCCCCCATGACTGATGATGACCTCTGTTGATGAGAACCTGTGCTAGGATGAACTAGGGAATATACATGCCACTCGATCAATGAGTTTCAAAAACCTCTGAGTCGCTGATCAATCTGCCAGTCGCATCGCAGACGTTTTACAAATTCCACCGTCTCTTCCGTGTCGCCCGTTACCGATTCAAAAGGTTGATGCTGACAATGCTGCTTTAGTTGGGCGACGTTGCAGCCCTTCTTTGCTGTTGCAGGATCTTCTGGACTTCTTCGTCATCAAACACCTCACAGAAGACGCTTTTATCTCGTGGCTTAGACGGCTCTTGGGCTCTGAGTGCTATTGGTCTTTCCGATGTGCCACCGGTGCCGGCCTCGAGCTGGTTGTGCCGCCGGGTAGCCGCAGGGTCCGCAGGCCCCGCAGGCCTCTGAGTGCTGGGCTGAGGGTGCCTGCCGCTGTTGTGGTCCGCAGTCTCAGCCGCATTCCGCCGGGATGAGGCACGGCGACGGCCTTCCGCCATAGTATCTGCACGTCTTGAGTAGGCCGCTGGGGGAGCCTGAGGAGGAGGCAGAGGAGGTTGGGTTTTGTTTCCGAGGGCGTGCTTTTCCGCTAGCTTAGTCCTCGTAGGTGGCAGCGCTGGACGCCTGTATGTAGCAGGGATCGGGGCAGGCGCAGTAGTAGGCATGTTGGCCCTCCTGCTCCGATAGACAGCTTTATCGGCGCCGATCTGGTCAAGTCCAACGCCATCTTGGCGCCCAGGCTTGTTTCTCGCGTCTGAACTGCGGCAGATGATCATCGCGTTGATCAGGAGCGAGAATGGAAGGAGTGGCCAAAAGACAACTGTAGCTGTGACCCACAGCACCGAATTGCAGTCATTGCTTAACTTGCACCAGCCGGCCAGTGGACGGACCCAACGAGGGGGATAATTCTGAAGCTTTGTACGCCAGAAAAGCAGACCAAGTGCGACCGCAGCACCGAAGACGAGATACGTGACAGTTAATCCAATGATCAGGGAGCGATCTTCGGCACCCGGTGATCCGTTCTGACTTTCGGGTGCCTTAGTTGATGTTGCCGTTGCTGTTTGGGAGGTGCCTGTTGGGGGCAACATTCTAAAAGTTGAGGTTGCTGGGTATCGAAGAAGTTTTAGTAAGGGCCTAGGTAGCTGATGCTATTACGCTCTCAAAGACGGTCAACGGCCCTATGTAGTCACCAACTTGGGCTCTGATACGGGGACCCAAACATGAGCCCTGCAGTGATGAATGTGAACTTACCCATACTGCTCGAGGATCATGAACAAAGAGATAGGGCGGCTCCCATAAGAAGGAAGTAAATAGATTAGGTAGGCGCTGATGCCGAAGGCCTCTGTAGTGTCAATAAGGCGTCAATAGTGTGTCAGGTCTCGCACCTAGGGGAGCTGAGATGGGCTCAAAGAAACTCTTGGACATGTATGTATTTGGACTCGCGTTGAATGTGGGATCTTGAACAAGCTGAAGGGTGCCAGGGCGCGGCCAAGCCCTTTTGTCCCCCGATGAAGACAAAGAAGTTATCCATCACGCACGATGAAAGCAGCAGCAGCGGATCGTCACGGCAGGCAGGCGGAAAGCTATGTGCAATGAAAATCCAATATGGTCGGCTTTGGTCGGTCGTCGTGTCCAACGACCAGTCGTTGGCGTCTTTGTTCACGGTCGAGCTGTTGGATTCTGCACCATTCCTGAGCCGGACAATGAAGCACACCTTCACCACAACTCGGGCAACGTGAATCTCTTTCACTCCTGTGTGAGGAGTGATGAGTGGGAGGGGAAATTTGGTCCATCCTCATCACTATCTGCCTCGCCCGTAACCTACCTGACCTATACCCTACTCATCACTTGCACAACTCAACGAACAAATATGCCAGAAAAGAGAAATGTGTTAATCTGGGGAGCCAGCGCCATCTATATGGAAAGCCAAACTAGGAAATGTAGTGCTAGGGTGGGACCGACGCCGCATTAGCCGTATCGTCCAGACGGAATTTGACAATGACAGGAAGATGTGCTCTTTCTCGCTAGACAGCACGCAACCCCTGTTTTGCTATACTATTCCCTCTCAACGTCGCCATCCCCACAACGAGCAGGTGTCTTCCGCACACCCTCATCCCCCGGCGAGCCAGCCATAATCTCCAACCACTCCCACAGAGGCTCGAAGAGAACCGTGGAGAGCACCTCCTGGGCGACACGATCATACACGCCACCAGGGCGAATCAGCCCATGCTTGTAAGGGATCTCCCACACGACCACGCCCACGATGAGGATCACCGTCCATATGGCAGCGAAGACCGGCCACAGGACGCAGCCGGTCGCGTGTCGGATGGTGTGGAAATTACACCCATTCAGATCACCGCGCCGATAGGCGTTGATGCCGAAGATTGCAAATCCGAGTAGATAGAAGAACCCGGCGACTAGCGAGCCAACTACGATCGGGACGATGAGCGCGTCATTGGACTCTAGTCTCCGACTTAGAGCCTTGAGCGTTGACCCAAGAGGAGTCGAGGGGTCGTTCGCTTGCGTCTCCGACTTCGCGGCGACGCGTTTGACGAGGGCAAGCGCGAGAGCCAGCACAGATCGGAGGCGGGTGGCGCTTTGAGACGCCATGGTAGGTAGGTTGGGATTCGTATGTAGTATGGCGGGATGAATTTCTCTTCGAGAAGATCGTATTGGAACAACGACGGCAGAGAAGTGTGTGTAGGCTGTTGGATCAAGCTGTGATCGGCCAGTCGACGGAGTCAGGCGCCCGAGAGATGTTGTTGATGTGCACCTTGTAAAATGATGACGAGTCTGGTGTTCCATACAACGTTGTATCGCCTGCGAGAAAGTGCAGAACCGACGACGGTCATGATAGTATTTGAAGACCAATGAATCACCGGGGAAGTTATGTCTTCAAAGAAAAAGAACTGTTAGCAGAGGCAGCCCAAGAAAGTTGGCATTGTTGAAAGTGAACAAAGTATGGGCGTGTGCAAAGACGGCACAAGCAAGTGACAAAATTCCACATGACGAAAAGAGAGCGCCGTGGGAAATTTGGTGACAATGAGAATAACGATTCGACAGGCATTCTTCATTGTAGCCTACACCTATGGCTTGAAACCACAATCATCCACAGGACCAGAGCGGTGATGTGTTGTTTGAGGAGGCGCGCACCGTGACTCTAGATCCTAGCAGATGGACGGGACGGGATGGAGGGAGGTCGGGCAGCAACAGACCGCCTTGTTTTCTCCGCTCTGGACCTTCTTCTCCCAAGACGATAATAATAATTATACAATACAGGATAATTGCTTGTTCCTGACCTGCTGCTGGCCACAATACAAGTAGAAAAAGTATATCAAGAACGGAAAAGAAATGAAAGAAACCCCAAAAAGAATAAAGAAGCAGAAAGACGTTGTTTCTTTGGACGGCCCGTGCCGGGAAAGCATCGATGGTTGTTAGGCTCCCCTCAACTGGGCCCATGTCCCCTGACCCAGCTTTGTGTCTTGGTCTGGTTGGTTCACCAGATGCTACCAAATCACGCCGGTGGTGTCACCAGCGGCAGATGCTGCAGCCTGACGGACGACAACGCGGCCCTGCTGATGACTCCGCCATCACAACTGACCAGAAGCCAACATATTGATTGCCCGATCGGGATTCAATAACACGCCATGTGTGCGACCAGCCGGCGAGACAAGCAGCGAGCCAAACATCGTACCGTCCAACCCAAACACGGTCGACGGCGACACTGCTCGTGATCCACCGAAATTATAATAGTAATAAAAAAAAGTGTAAGCCAGTGTGCCACAGCGCACCAAAAGATAGAGAAGTTCTTTCTTTTGGCTTGCTTGCTTTCCTTTCCCATCTCTTTTTGTTTTTAGTCTCCTCTTTTTATTCGCACTCAACTCAGCTCAACTCAGCTCACAGCTCACTCACTCAAGTGATGGACTGGACTCCTCGCAACCCGGGATAGGGCCGCCGAAGAGGAGCCCAAAGTTAGCGTGTGCCGCGGTTTTGGTGTTGACGGGGTATTCCAACAGGTTCAGGCAAGGCTAGTCGAACCCGTCGTTCTCCTGGTCGTCGCCGCTGGCACTGCCGCTGGCGCCACCTTCCTTCCTCCACTGCGCCATCTCCGCGACGGGGACGCGGCCCCGCAGCCAGCGCAGCGTCGCCTCCGTGCCCCGCTCCAGCACGTTGAACCGCGGCACCCGGAACCGGTTGCCCATCACCTCGAGCCGCTCGAGCGAGTCGGGCCCGCTGCCGCCGCCGAGGAGGCCCAAGCGCGGGTTGAGGTGCGCGATGTCGTTGTTGGACGCGTCGACGATGCGCAGGCCCCGCACGCTCTCCGGGTCGAGCTCGGCCAGGTGGTTGTTGGCGATCAGCAGCACCGTCAGCTGCGGGAACGCGTCCTTCAGGCAAGACGGCGAGCAGCCGCCGCTGGGCGAGCCGGCGGACCCTGGCACGGGCAGGGCCGAGATGCGGTTGACACTCACGTCCAGCTTCTGCAGCCGCGGGCTCACTAGGTTGTCCAAGAGGGGCGAGAGGCCGGTGATGTGGTTGGACGACAGGTTGAGCTCCGTCAGTGCGGGCAGCTCCAGCTTCACACCGCCCATGTAGGACTCGCCCACGAGCTGGTTGTGGGCTAGCGAGAGCGACGTGAGCGACTCGGCGAAGAAGGACAGAGACTCGGGGAAGGCCGAGAAGAGGTTGTGGTGCAGTTGCACCTCGCGCACTCTGTGCTCCGACGAAAGCCGCGCGCAGACGACGGGGTGCAGCGACGACGACTGTGTGCTAGACCTGTCTAGCACGCCACCGGCCTTGAGGGTCCATATCTGGCTCGACACTGTGTGCGACCTCGACCGGGCCGGTGAGCCAGGAGCCGAGGTTGGCGGTGTCGCGAAGTCATCATTGTCTGACCGGCTGTCGTCCTGATTCGGCGACGAGTTCGTCCGCGCTCGTTGCCTAGCGGGCGGCGCGCGCATCACTTCCGGCTCCGGCTCCAGCTCCATTTCTGGTTCTGGTTCGGGCTCCAAGCGGCCTGCAAGGATGACCTTGAGCTCCTCCGTAGTAATGGAGCAGAACTTCTTGTCCCGTAATGGGTTGCCGCTGAGTCTCAGCATCGCCAGGTTGTCCATTCGGGCGATCTCCGGCGGGACAACCCTGATGTCGTTGCTAGAGAAATCAACATGCCGGAGCTTTGATAGAGTGATTAGGCCCTCAGGAACGGCGTTGATGCTATTCTCATCGGCTGTCAGAGTCAAGAGATTGGGACACGTAGACAGATCGGGCAGGCCTTGCAAACGGTTCATCGACAGACACAGCTGGTGCAATGAAGGCATCGAGAGTGACTTCCCGCTATCCGGTGAGATGAGGCGCGTCAGCTGATTCGACGACACGTCCAAAGTCTGCATGTGAGGGAGACAGTCGATTGACTCGTCGATTAGAACACCGCTGAGCTTGTTCTTTCGGACTAGCAGCTCGGTAAGGGGCAGTTTTGACAACAGGTCGAATCGTAGTTGCTCGAAGCTGTTCTCGCTTAGATTTAGAATCCGGAGCTTTGTCAGGTTCACGATTCCCTCGGGAAGAGCGGAGATGTTGTTTCCGTGCAAATCGAGAATCTCTAGGTTCACAAGATTTGAGAAAACAGGATCAAGAGGCCCATAGAACAGGTTGCTCCCGAGCTTCAAATCTCGGAGGGAGGTGATCTGCGAGATGAGCTCCAGAGACGGGTTTGAGATCCGGTTGGAGGCCTGATCGGGAAAGGGAAAGTAGGTGTTAGTCGAGGGAGAAGAACATCAATCGTTTAAACTTTAAACACGCAGGGCTTGATGTTCGCTTACCAAGTTCAGCGACGAGAGGTGATGGAGACGTCTCAATCCCGTAGGAAGAGTGATGAGCATGTTCCCGTGAAGATCAAGCGTCTCCAGGCCACCGAAGATGCTGCCGGGGCCGTCCTCGTCGTCGGCAAAGTCTTGCGGGTCGCGGTCTGGGAATATTGACTCGTCGATGATCTCCAGTTCGTTGTCGGCGGCGATGAACCGCGTCAAATCCACGCTCTCCGCCCAGGAGCCATTTTGCGTGCCGATGGAAGACAGGTCGTACATCTTGAGGACTTCGGGCGGGATCTCTCGGAGCCCCAGCGCCGCAAAATTCAGCCTCCCGCTCGTCCGTGCCGCCCCAAGCCTGGCCTCCACGACCTTGGCTTTGGCATTTCCGCTCCGCCGCTGGCCGAATGGGTTGTCGGAGAGGCCAAAGTCGAACGAGTCGTCTGTGGGGATTAGGGGAGACTTCAGAGCCTCGGAGGGAGTGGAGGGCACACCGTCCGATGGGCGGGCGGCTGCCCTCTTCGCGGCCTTTGCCTTGGCAATCTGCTCCCGAAGAGCGGCAGACGACTTCCTACTCGTTGCCGCAGATGGCGACCCGCTCGAAGACGCCGTCGGCGCGGTCGATGTGGGGGACACGAGAGACTGGTTCGTATCGTCACTTGATGCTGCCGACGACTTCTGCGAGACTAGCGAGGCCTTCCGGGAGGCCAAAGGCGCCGCGGGCTTATCGAATGCTGGTACGGACGGCTTCTTGAACAGCCCATTCAACGACGGTCGAGCCTTCAAAGGCCTAGATGCCATCGTCTTGGCCGTTGGCCTCTTATTCTCCGTGAAGTCAGCCCGCTTCTCTGGGCTTGGGGTCTTCGAGCGTGGAGGGGGCTTGGAGGATGGCGTCGGGAGCTTGCGAGCCGACGAACGTAGGGTGTCTCGCGAGGCTGGCGCTCTAAGCGTTCTCGTGGCAGACGCCCGATCTTGGCTGCTGGGGTTTCCATTCAAGGTGCCCAGTGGTGGCTTGTATGCGTTGGTGGATGATCTGAAAGCCATCATGTAGTCACCCTGACCGGATCTAGACTCCGGTCTGCTCTGATCTCTCGACGTCGGTCGGTTGGAGCCGTCGGACTGGTAGCTGGATCCCGGCCTCGACCCCCGTGAGCTGCGACTGGCAGGTCGAGGCGGAGACCGGCGTGCGGAGCCGGGATCGAAAAATGCCGAGGACTTGTTTCTGAGAGCAGGCGAAGAGGGAAGCTGAGAGAGAGTCTCGATGGTTCGCTCGGAGAGGGACGGCCTTAGCCTGGCAGGCTTCTTGAACGTGGGAAAGGTGGGAATATCGTCGCAGACTGTTGTGGACGGCGACTCAACAGCTGCGGGAGCAAGACTCCCATAGTCCGATGGATCCTTAGCGGGTGTTACGGGGGTATTACTGAACACTTCGGACGGCCGACGCGTGAGGGTCAGAGATCTCTTGAAGAGAACGTCGGTGGGGGGCTCTCGTGGAGCGGCGGGGATAACTTCTGAGGACTGCCGTGGGCTCGGGGCATCGATGCCCAGGGGATCGGCGGTCTCTTTGATAAACGAAGACGACGGTTTTCGTGACAAGTTCGGCTGCAGTCGAGACGGCTGGGTAGGTGCATCCTTTCTGCGAAGTGTGGGAGCCAGTTTCGAAGGGGCCAGGCGGTCTCGCGAGGGCGTAGCGCGGAGCTTGGGGTTACGAATTTCGCCGCTGCCAGCGAGCAGCTGTCGAGAGGGGGATGGTCGGAGACCGGTACCGGTAGCGGTAGCGGTAGTGGTAGCGGTAGCCGCGGAAGTCCTTGGAAGCGGTAGTCGTGACATTCGAGGAACGCCGCTCGGCCTTAGTGTCTGCCGCCCCTCCTCCATATCGTAGTCGGCCACCACAAGAAGGAAGGGGCCTGTTGCGACTTTTCTCTAACTTTTCAGGTGTCAAAAAACGACTGGAGCTATGTACAGCCACTGACTGATTCACCAGCGCGTCCCTGCGGCACGATGCAGGCGGGAGAGGGATCGGGGCGGGCGGGCACAGAGCACTGACTGCGCACAGATTCCCGTCAGGGAGCACCTTGCTTGTCGCGCTGGAGCCGAAGCTTGCTCCAACCTCAATAGCTCAAGAAGCTAAGGATAGTGGCTCGGTACCTGACACGCGCCAGTGGGCAAGCGAGTTCAGTGTAAAACGTTTGGAGACATGTCCATGGGAAACACAACAAGAAAAACAACTTAAAGATTGTATGTATGGATAAAAACCAACTGGGTGACAGTGAAAGACCTAACGTGTGAAACAAGAATGGTCGGCCAGGCAAATTTCACGCGTCTGCGTCTCGTTTTTGTTGCCATCGACACTCAGCAGGGTCTGGTGGGGAAGACTGCAACAGTGCTCTCTGAAAAAGGGGCATCATCCCTGCAGGCCATCACGTGGGCAGTCCTCAATGCTCCTGTGTGCCTCTGTATAGTCCCTAGCACTTCCGGGTTCGCGAAGCAACGGCAAAATCTCCGAGACGGCAACAGGATGTCACAAGCTACTGATGGTTGGGGCTCACACGGAAGGTTCATTGCGGCTCGCTAGAGTGTCCCGCTCCGTGAAGTGAGAGGTGAGAGGTGATCGAATCGGTAGATGCTTCCATGCCTACCAGAGAGCTGGCTGGGAAAGGAGCAACGACACGAGCATCCATCGAACGAGAACTGGACCCAACTTCCATATCCCGAGTGCTCTTGCCCCCTGAGCAGCCCCGCGACCGCCCCCAAGTCCAAGCCCGACCATTGGATTATTGACCTGTCAATTCATGCAATCGTTCACCTCAGGAGTCGTTGTGCCAATGGCTTGATACCTTGCGAGCTTGCTACCTGCCAAATCATGCGTTCATTTGCTGTAGTGCCGCCGGTCTCAGGGCGGTCTTCCTTCTATCAAGGTTGAAACATCTGCCGACAATGCAACATGTGCATGTACAGGACGACACTTTGTGCATAGATCGATCTGTCGGCCGTTTACATCTCCTGGTTGCCCGCCGTGCTCGTTCATCGGCGATGCCGATAGACTGCTTCTTTTGCCTAAGGTACCTACAAATAAGTTGTAGTTCAACGAAGGCCTTCCTATCAGTTTTCAACTTCCCATGTCTCTTCATCGATTCAAGGTTGTCAATCAGAGGGAGGGGAAACCGCTGGGGAGCCCCCGCTCCGCTACCAGCCTTGCTTGCCCCGCCTGTTCCCTGTCGGAACATTTCATGCTGTCAGCCGGCAAATCTGAAAATACCCATCGGAGAAGCGGCTAGTTCCGGCTGTGGCATTCAGACCCCGACTCTCTTCTTACTGCGAGTGTTGTTGTGCTTTCCCTTATTTTCTCCTTGTCTTCAAGACTCTGATTTCTAAGGGGTGCCTTTCCCGTCATGTTGCTAGACACGAAAGAGAAGACCGGGTTTCTGAGGCATTAATAGCCTAGGCGACCATCTACACCTGACGGTCGTCTCTTTTCCTCACGCTCTATAGGCATCACCTATCGGCGTTCTACTGCTAAACGCGCGCTCGCTTCTACCTTTGAACTCTAAGTGAAGGGGCAAAGGACAACACTGAAAGAAACAGCACCTGGGGTCTCCTGTAAGGTTAGGGAAGCAGCCCCACCCGTTCACGGGTCTGGCGATTCCAGAAACCCCGAAATTCCCTATTTTCTGGCTCCTACGCCCCCTTCTTAAATTTGCAGGCGATGTCTTGCTTAGTGAAACGGCGGGTATGCTGACGGAGCATCTCAGCCTTCTCCTCCAGTGTCATGTGTATCTGGTCTCCCATCGGCACCAGGCGCTTCGCAAGGTACGTGTAGTCCTTCTGGAGGCATTTGATCGTCACCATGTTGAAGTCGAGGCCGTGGAACGTAAGAGCCTTCTCCTTGGCGTACGTGTCCTTCTCCCTGATGAAGTGCACCGGATGCTGGCGCCAGTGCCTGAGAGGGTTTAGGTGATGGGAGGTATGGTATCCGTCGTTGAAGCAGTACCGATTACTCTACCATAGGGCCAAGCGGGTGTCAGATGTGTGTTTGCGAGAGTAGCAGGGTGGCGCCCGGTTCGTTTAGGAAGGATCGCGGTGGTATGGGAGGGCGGGTCTGGAGGCAACCTTACCGGAACATCTATCAGCGTGATGCTGGATCGATAATCAGAATCGGCATCCTCCCAGTCTACAAAAGCATGCTGGCCCCAGTTGCCGGCCATAAAGGCAGCTCGTAGCAACAGGAATGGTAGGATGAATACGACAAATGCAGCTCGCGCGTTCACGAAGCGCCACATGCAGTACATGGCAGCATACGCGGAGACCTCCCAAAAGGCAGACCTAGCCGCGTTCCCGTACTTCCTTGTGCGGACGAAGTACAGCGGCAAATCTAGCCAGATGAGGAAGTAAAAGCGCCCCACATAATGGAGAAAGTGGAAGATATCATCGCGTTGGTAATGAACCGTCGAAGAGAGGTCGTCAGGGCCATTCCCCTCCACGTGGTGATGTTTGACGTGGTGGTAGAAATACGAGTTCCATGTATGGCCCATGAGGGGGTCGATGATGTACGGGAAGCCGTGGTCGAGCCAGCGCCAGCTCTTATTCAGGACGCCACGCTGGTGGATGTGCTGGTGCATCATCAAGGTGTAGGTCGGCATGTAGTAGAGCTGCATGAGGAAGTGCAGCCCCGCGTGGCCCCACGTGAAGCTCCCGAACAGCAAGTATAGGGCGCTGGGCACAGACGTGGTGAAGTAGAGAATCAGATGCGTCAGCATCACCACGTCGGTCTTGTACCGCACGATGCGCTGGGCTGTGCGGATGTAGGGCTGAAGGAGCCATTTGTTGACAAATTTCGGCACCTGGACGTCGCGAAGATCGGTGGAGACGAAGACGGTCGGTTCGAAATCGGGGTGATCGGGGTTACTCAGCGCTTCGAGGGCTTCGACTGCATTTTGCCGGCGGGTGTGCCAATCTGCAAGGGGTGCCACGGCTGCGTGCACAAGCCCAGCGATTGTCGTCAGCTTTCGCCATCCAACCGACCCAAACATTGTATCAATGATGCCGATGTCAAGGCCAATTTTCTGAATTGACTTTTGCAACTCCCCCAACTTCCCAGACTCTCGGGCCGGCAGGTCCACTGCAGCAGGAGTCGGAACAGACGGAAGGAGGGTGGGCGTTCAGGGAGGGAAGGTGGGCACAAAATACCCGGCGGCGACTGGCATGATGCCGGTGCTGTGGAACCTCGACGTCGATGATTCCCGGGAGTTAATTCTTGGCTTATAAGAGTCTCGTCGGAGGTATGTGAAGTTGGGCGCGATTGCACGCCGGCCCGAGCCTGTTTGATGTCTTCGATGAGGGTTTCCAGGGCAATAATGTCGGTCCTAGGAAGGTGCGGATCGATCTCAATCCCGTGAGATTCCATACTGTGATGGGAGAACGGGAGGACCCGCAATGGCGGAAGGATAATTTTATCTTAGGTTTTCTTAACGATGCTTAAGGAGGCATGGGAAAACGTAGAAGAAAGGGAGACAACCCCAAGGAACAAATACGCAGAAGCACGGCGAAGCGCTCTTGGGTTCAAAGTCAAGCGGAATGTGGGAGCCAACGTCGTGTTTCCAAAATGATGCCATGTTGAGCCACCAGACAAAAGTCCGATCCGTCCTAATGCGATAGGGGCTCGGATAAGACCGGCCGGAAAGGAAAAACAACAACGGGGCGGCAGACGTGTCACGGAGCTATCCATCGGCCGGCGGGGTTCAACGGACTAGGGGACGTATGTGATAGGGGAAGGGGAGCTGGGATGGGAAAGCGGGGATACCTAGGGAGGAGAACATCTTGGCCCCCGGATCTGGATCATGGCAACCATCGTTGACACTCATCACTCAAATCAACCAGGTCGGGCACCTATATCGGGTAGAGCAGGTGAAGATTATGACGGCATGGTGGAAGTCGTTACTGCGTGCTGGCTTCGTCGCATCCTACCAAATTCCTCGCTTGGTAGCCGAACTCGACGCCATTATACGAAGCCTGAGACGGCGTAGAATTCAGTTTGATCTCTGGTCGTTTTGCGTCGCCTTCAGGCATTTTGTACTTGATTCGCCGTGCCCCAAACGTCAAATAGCTCCTGAACGTCGTTACCGCAACTGTAAAGGTCCTGCAGTTAAAAAAGGAGGTTAAAAGAATAATCCATCAGGTCGCAAAGCGCGGGGGAGCGATCCCTGAGCGTCGTGGTGCTTTGGGTTACGGCTTTTGAGCACTGACAGACCAGAGGCAACTCAACTGCACGATTGAGGGGCATTCATACATACCCCGCCAGTTGACGAACCGACATAGGTGCCCAGGCGACCTCCAAAGTGGTAGACCCGGTAAGTAAAGGCACCTGATGTTCAATCCGTCAACATTCGAATGCGCGTGAAACCTGTACGCGTCCACAGGTCTTATAAATCTACGGAATACTAGATTTTCTAAACCTGAATTCCTGGCTTCATCTATCCGCATTTAGGGATTCCGCATGCGTTCCCATTTGTTGTAACGCCAATATTTATTTCCCTTTCCCGTCCAGAGGTCGTCCGGAGAAAACGGCATATTTGACCCGGACCCTGGGATTCCTGGAACTCAGAACTTGAAAAAGCACCAACGAGGTTTTGACGTTGATCGGGATCACGGACGAAAAGGGTTGCGACCACGGTCTCGCGCAACTCGATGATGCCGTCCTCATGCACAGCACAGATCTGGGCAAGAGACTGGCGCTTAGTCCAAAACTGATGATGGTCTGATGATGGTCTGACGCAGAGCAAGGTGATGAGCTCGACAGAGGCGCCAGAAGCCTTGGGACTTGGCACAAGTCAGAACCAATTTCTGATGCCCGATTATTTCGGCAGAGTCGAGGGGCCGTGAAACTCGCAGAGTTCCCAAGAGGAGAGAACATGCCGTGTTTGGATCCCTCTAATATGGCAGCACTGTGCATGCGATAGCGAAGGTCCTCCTACGATTCACTCAGTCAATTCACACCGACCGTTCTATCGGGATTTTTCACAGGTGCCTCCCGCCCCAAGAGCATACCTTCTCCTTACCGCAACAAAGCCCAATCCAGACCCCCCACGTCATCAAACATTCCCAGCCCGAGCTACAGGCTCTCGCAGGGATCGAAGAGATCCTTCTCCTCCTCTTCTCGGGAGGCACAAATCCATTCGGACACGAGATGGCGAGAAGTCAGCCGATAGGCCCGACCACCACGGTCGCATACCAACCGTCATTATGCATGTCTGAGCCGTCTGTGCGACCCAGTTCTTTTTCTTGTCCCGGCGCCGTCGAAAAGGTTAACATACCACCTAGCCCATCCCGTTCATCAGGGCGCAACACTCACATCCCTCCCTCATCCTCCCAATCTTGGCCCGCCTCTACAGCACGTCTAGTGCAGCTCAAGGCTCTCGGTCGGGAGGAAGATCAGACTGAATGCTTCATGTGAAGACTCACATCGCTGATACGCTGGTCGGTCGCCGAAGAAGTGCTGGCTCAGCCGCAGGCTGACGTTTTCGTCCTTCGCTGGTTTACCCTGGCTGAGGTTTGGAGCGTCTTGCAAATGCGTTGTCGGGGGATCCCCATGCCGTGGTCCGGTGCACATAAGCTGCTGGCTTGCAGGATGGCTGGTAGGCTCACCAGCCAATAAGTCGTCAACTGCCGCCACTCGGCACCGAGCCGTCCTCCACATTGGATATGGGGAAAAGATTCCATGCCTACTTATATATGACTTGAAAGAATTCCAATCAGTGTAAATCCGTTTTGAGCCTTCTGACGTTTTTGGCAGGCCTGTTGTGTTACCAAACTGTTTTTTTTCCCCTACCCTTGCCGCTCATCACTTACACGATATTCCCCACTATGGCTACAGATAGGAGGAGGATACTGCTTCAAGCAGCCTGTCTGCTTTGTCTCGGTGAGTGCTAAACTCCTACCAATATGGTGAATGAGTATGCATACGGAAGCAGAATATGATTATATCTACTAACTCTACTTGTCGCCTTGTCTCACAGCATCACCGTCTTTGGCAGTGGCTGAACCCCAAGGTCCTCCGTTTGGGTGGCCCGGAAGTGGGTACGGCGGCAACGGGAATGGGAATAGTGGCAGCGGGAGCAGCTCAGGGTCCAGCAGCAGCTCAAGCACTGGGAGTGGCAACAATGGTTTCGGCGGCTTCGGGTCGAATGGCAACGGCAATTTCGCCAACGGCTTCTCTGGCTTTCTGAGCTTCGACATCCAGCAGGCGATGTACATCCGCTCCGTCCACGGGATACTCGCGTCCGTCGCCTTCGTGCTCCTATTCCCCCTCGGCTCCATCTTCATGCGCGTCATCCCTGGCCGGTTCGCGCTCTGGATTCACGCCCTGACCCAGGTCCTGTCCTTGATTGTCTACATCGCCGCGGCAGCGTTGGGCTTCTACCTCATCAACACGGTGCGACTGCCGTTCCAGAACGGCACTTTGGTCAGTGTCACTGTTCCCTTATCCCCACATTGTTGTGATGGTTGACTTGGACCCCTGCGAGGTCCTGAAGCTAACGATCTCGTCTCTTATGGTCCACAGCTGAACAACCCGGACATCAACTACCACCCGATCATCGGCATCATTGTCCTGGGCTTCGTGATCATCCAACCAATCTTGGGCTACATCCACCACGCCCAATTCAAGAAGCTCAAGCGACGGCAGATCTGGTCGCACCTCCACCTGTGGAACGGCCGCGTGATGATCACTCTGGGAATCATCAACGGTGGTCTTGGGCTGCTGGTCGCCGGAGCCACGGATCAGATGAAGGCAGCCTACATCGCCGTCGCCGTCATCATGTGGGTCGCATGGATGCTCGCCGCCGTCTTTGGGGAGTGCCGTCGGACTCTGGGCCAGCGCAGGGAGCGCAGGCGCCGGAGGCAGGAGCTGCGGCGGAGGCCCGCCGCCGCCCCGAAGGTTGTGCCCAGCACAGCATCGGCATCTAGTGTATGAGGACGAAAAGGGATTCGAACGATGCAGTGGGTGAAGGGGAGGATGGGTAAGGGGGAGTTTTGGGAATATGAGAAGACGGACTCGCAACGGAGGCTTGCAGGCTTGTGGGGAAGCGGTTGTCACTCCTTTCTACGGACACTTTGTTATGTCGGCATGCTATGAGGCCTTTCTTGATCCTCGGCCTGGGGACTCGGAGGATTATATTGCTTGTAGGGTATGGCTGGCGTGTTGGTGTTTTTGTTAATTACCTATTTTCACGGCAAAGTTAAGACCGTATCCGGTCGGAATTGGCATATGTGATTTGTGACAATGATTCCAGACAGTGTCCTTGCAAATAATGATTTTGGGCCAAATTCTAGCCTCGTGTCCGCCGGAATGAGCATTGGAAAGAAACTGATTCGGCATCCAAAAAGTGAAACATGGTTGTAAGGAATCGTAGGTAGTGCATCTAGCCAAGTCATCCCGTGATCAATCCAGCTGTGTTCATTCACAGAAGATGTCACTACAAGAGAGCCTTGATGCCCACTCGTTGGAGGACGCCGAACTCCGTGAGAGGCAAGGCTTCCACATACCATAAGCATTCAGCGGGTCGATGAAATCGCTGACTCCCAGGATGTAACCTGTTGTCCCCCAATTCTGCCCTCTCGACCCCTTTTCAGCAGTCATAAATCATCAGGGCGGGGAGAAATCCCTCACAAACGCACATGCATGTGAGGATGGATGGTGGGGTTGAGACGGGCAGGCAGTTACTGCCTGCAACTGCGGGCGCGAATGTGGGGTTGAAATTTTGCCTTGACGGGCATCATGGCTTGAATTTTTTTTTCTCTCCCCTCTTCGCGACGGGGAGGAAGTTTACAGCGCCAAATTCTTCCCCGTCGTCGCCATCTTCTGTCCGTTCAACTAGCCTGCCTGCCCATACGACGTCGTTCCCGGCCTTCGTGTGATTCCTACTTCGCTCTGCGCGGCCCTGCCACTGAAACGATGGTGCAGAAGATTTACGTGACCTACAATGATGTAAGTTCAGCACCAGCCTTTCTGCTCTGGCGCGCCTTTGCGCGTCGCTTTGGTGCCTTTCTCAAGCTGTATCACGATGCACCCGAGACTTGCGGCACAGTGCCGCGGAAAGTCAATGCTACTACCTACTGCCCTCCACCTTGCCGCAAACAAAGCTTCCGAAAACCGTCCCTTGCATCCTCCGCCTTGTCCCACTGGCAAGTCGCCGACTGACTGACGATTTCGGTTTCGGTTTCCTCACCAGGTGCACAAGCTGTGCCAGGAGTCGGCGCCGCGGATCCTAGCCGAGTTCGAGCCGCAGCTGATGATCGCGATCGGCGGCGGTGGATACGTGCCGGCCCGTATACTGCGCTCGTTCCTCAAGAAGCCCGGCAGCCCCAACATTCCGATCCAGGCGATCGGCCTCTCGCTTTACGAGCAGCTGGCCACCGACCACGTCGAAGAGGCCCCCGGCACCAAGGTCACCCGAACCCAATGGCTCGACCTCTCCAGCCTCGGTGAGATGAGCAACCTTCTCGGGAAGCGCGTTCTCATCGTAGATGAGGTCGACGACACACGCACGACCCTCGAGTACGCGGTCAAGGAGTTGGAGAAGGACGTCGAGGCTGCTCGTATCAAGACGGGATACGAGGGAGAGAAGACACAGTTCAGCATCTTCGTCTTGCATGTGGGTTTTTCCCGTTCTCTCCATTGTCTGTCTCTGCAACTGCAAGCCCAATTGCTGACAAGAACCGGAACCCTCTTCGCGATTAGAACAAGGACAAGCAGAAGAAGGGCACTCTTCCTCACCACATGCTAGAGCAGGGAGGGTACATGGCTGCACGCACTGTCGACGATGTTTGGATATGCTACCCATGGGAGGCCACCGACATCGACGAGCACGACCGACTTGCCGGCCAGCAGCAGAAATAAAGCTGTCCTGTAGAGAAACCACGAGAGAATCACGGGGACGAGCGGAGAGGACCAATCGGCTTATTGTCAGAATTATGTGGCATGCGAAAGCCGTGGGAAAGGTGGACTACGATCGATGCATGTGGTCAACAATCCTTAGAATAGATACGTCGATGTTTGTCGGACGGCAGTCCTGCCGTACAGCTATCTGTATATGGGCAAGGGGATGGCGGTGGATAGCAAGCTTGCGAAGAGTTGGCTTCGTGTCCGAAACGATGATTTATAGAATCCCGCCACCCCCGCTAATTGCAAGGGCCACAGGCTCAGGTGCTCGCTCACAACATGTGGCCAGGGAGGCATCATAGGTCGCGAGATCGGATGCAAAATATGCAAACGTAAGATGGCCTTTTCATTCTATATTCGTACTCGTTGGGTATCTCGTTATTTCTAGTGTAAGTTAGACATGAGACTCATTGAATAAGGTCTTCGACGTAGTCGCCGAGGCGGTCGTATATAGTTCCCTAGCCGAAGCCCTCAAACCCACTGTTTCTTCACCCGCCCTCAGCCTTCTCTTGAGAGGGCTTCTGCTTCAGCTTCTTTTCTAGCTTCATGAATTCCTTGACGCCAACGGGGACATTGGTGTAAAGAGCATCGTCCCACAAGTCCTTAGCGATCTTTGTGGACGCCTGTCCAAGCTCAGTCCCCCTACCACCACCACCTTCGATGGCTGCGGGGGCAGCCTTCGGGTCGCCAAGAGCATTGGCGTGGCTGGCACCAGTGATTCCGGCCTCCTGCGCTCGGAGCCTCTTCTCGGCCTCTTTGTTGGCAGCGGCCCATTCCTCCATCTCTTCGCGGTAGCGATCCCAAACGCAGTTGACGCAGCCGCTCATACAGCAGTTGTCTGGCTCTTCGGGTCGCGGCGGGACCATGACGCCCGCGATCAGCCTGCTGCGGGAACGCATCTCGGCAAGGCGCTCTGCGCGCTCCGTTGGCCCGGCGAGCTTCGCGTTGAAGATAATGCGTACCTGGGACGGTGCAGCCGCCGGCGGGGGCGTGGTAGGCTCGGCGGGTGTGCTTCTCAGCTCACTTTTAATGTTGGCTTCTCGACTCTCTCTCGATTCAGCCGACGAAGGTGTCACCGGCGCTGACTCCAAAACAGACCCATCCCCCACGATCTCACTATGACACTGCGTGGGAGTATTGAGGATGGTTTCATAGTATCTCCCTAAAGGCTGCGCCTGTTGGTCAGGGGTAGTGACTTCTGTTGCGCCTGATGAGCTCCTTGACGAGATGTATTGAGAGATAAGAGGCCTGGATGATGACTTGACGAGCGCGGGTAATGGCCGGCTCCTGGCAAAAGTTGATTTAAGAATGAAAGACATGGTAGTGGCTGGCACTACCTCCAAATGACCCGCATCGGTTCTATGATAGCGAGCGTGGCGCTTTTGAATAGGTTTAAATGAGGCGGAATTCGAAGCCGACTATGGACAGGAAAGTGAGTAAGTTGATCAGTGGCAAAATAATTGCTCAGCAACGAACTAGAATATGGTAGAAGTGGACGTCATCGCACAGGGTCCTGCCACGTGACTGCTTCGGACCAAGCAAACATGCGCCGGGGATTCGAAGCTGTTAGAAGCACTGAAAAGAGAGTCACTCTAGAATTGATGAAAGATATCATTCTTCCACCCAGCATATCCGGTTTAATATTTCGTTAAGTTCTGCTTCATTAGGAGTTCCGTCGCAAGCTTTAGCAGAACCCCTGTCGCCTGTTCTTGTCCCACGGAATCGGGCGGGTGGGGCCCAGAGCAATCGGCTCCCCGAAAACGGTGACGCGAGATGGATTTTAGCCCCAGACGCGTCTTGCGGAACAACTATTCAAGGCCTCACTTCCGCTCTCGATATTGCAGCTCCGCCATGCACGGGAAGCTCCGCAGAGACCCCTGATTTCTCGCGCCCGAGAGGCGCGGCTATGGATTTGTAACAAGCGTTTATTTCCTTTAAAGATCGCAATGGAGAGGTCCGCGCCAAAGCGGCGCAAAACGTCCTCCAGAACCGCGATTGCGATCAACAATAACAGTGACAGCAGCGAGGACAACGACGACAACAACAAGTCCACAACTCCAACAGGATCGCCGCCCGGTCCCGCGTCGCGGCTAGATCGTCCGTCTTTTGCGTCTCCGACACGCGCCAGCCTTGCGAGGCATAATCCTGACATTCTCGACCGCCGGAGGCCTGCACCAGCTACCAGCAACGACACAGCCGACCCAAGCGGCGCGTCGGGCCACCCCAGTAGCAGCGATGTCTCGGCTATAATACAGGCGCAGCTGGATCAGGACTTGGGAGGGCGGGATCGCGACGCCACTTGGGATGCTCCTGCTGAGGATCTACCACATCTACCACGGTCCGGTCGTCCCTCTCACCCGAGGACGGGGGGGAGCGGCGGTTTGAGGGCTCCCCCAAAGCGGACGCCCAACAAATTGCCGCCTCGGCCTCTCCCGCCACCCGGACCAGAAGACGAAGAACCCGTCTTATACCGCGGCCGCGGCCGTAATCAGTTCTTCAAGATTGCGGGCGCCCGCGCCCCTGCTCCAGAACCCGAGCTACCGCCCACACCCGAGCATCCAGACCCGGAGGTCAACACTCCGCCGTCAGGAATCCACCACACGCCGTCGAAGCGCTCGAGAAGAGCCAGGGGCCTTTCTGAACGGCTCAAGAACTCGCCCTCGAAGCTAGGGATCGCCGCATATCTCCAGTCGAAAGGCATGCCGACAGGCAAGGCCCCACCATCTACTCGTCGCCAAGGTCTTCGCCGACCAGAAAGCCCCCGTGTTGAGACTCATGACGGGGCGGCGACTGGCGTTGCCCATCCACAAACCGACACCACCACGCTCGCCCTTCGCGGACTGAAACCACCTGGTCCCCAAACGGGGAGGGAGAATCAACGCGACAAACTTCTCGCCAGCATCGCCCGGCTACAAGCCGACCTCGATGTCTTGAGGCAAGAAAATCGAAGATCAGAAGAACCCGGGGCTGATACTTCCAACGCAGCCGCAGCTCTTGACGCCGTGAGGCGGCACCTTCTCCCGAAAGACGCAGAACCCACGCCAGATCCGGCTACGCAATGGCTGCAAATGGCCACGAATCCTATCTCGTTCCTCTCGTTCATGAGATTCACTGCAGCGCGTCCCAATCTATTAGCCTCGGCATCATCGGCGACGAAAGAAGAAGAAGCTCCTCCGCTCTCACACCACCCTATCCCCATGAGCGTAGAAGAGGAACTCCCGTTTCTCCAAGTGTTCACCCCGCTTGCCTTCACCTGTCAAATCGCCATTCTTCCACACACCTCCCCTGGCGAGCGCATACTGCAGCAGCACACCATATCCGCGTCCTCTGCCTCGCCCGCAGGCCTCTTCACGGCGCAGATCGAGTTGACGGTGGATGTCCAGACACACAAGATCGAGACTCTGTCCGTGCCCCGTCTGGATCCTGCCGCTGCTCCCGAGCTTGGACCATTCATCTCCTCCATCATCGCCACGAAGAGCAGCAACTCAACGGAGGGCGAGCATACCCAACACAGCAGCCGCTCCCTACGCAACAACGTCAGCGTCCTGGCCTGGGCAATGGGTGAATGGATCCGCGTCGCGACGGGGCGCGCCCGGTTCTGGCACGTCCTAGAACGCGAGCTCGCCAACAAAGAGGACATGGCCGAGGCAGTGGCCCGCGCCCGCGCGAGGAAGCGGCGTACTACCACAGCGCATAGGAGGCGCGACGAGGCGGACGCCGACGCCAGCGTCGCGGCCGGCGATTTGGACCAAGACGACTCGGAGCTTGGAGAGTCGGATCTGCTGTCTCGCGCGGAGCTGCTACCTTACATGGGACGCACGTCTGTGGAGCTGGGTATCCCGGCCGAGGTCGGGTCGGAGGACGCAGGAGGAGGTGAGGCGTTCGGGCTCAGAGTCCAGTGGCGGATCCAGTTCGATTGGACGGGCGAGGCGCAAAGCCAAGTGGAACTGTTGACTGGCGTCCCTGGCAAATGTGAGTTTCTCTGCTGCTTTACTTGTCTGATCTATCCTTCTCAGTTCGTCTGATCGCTAACCGCACGTACTACTCACAACTCAGGGCGGGCTGCCGATGCCCGAGGAAACCTTGCCGATATCAACGGTCTCTTCGGCAAGCTTGTCCAGGGGGATGATGATCCCATCGTCGCCGTTAGGGCGATCGTGGCTCTCCTTGTCGGAGATGCGTCTTGAGATGGGCAGTCGTGGAGTTTTCGAGTAGCTGGAGCCGACTTCGCCCCTCTCGTCAACAGAAGATGTATAGTGACTTTATATGTTTATATTTTGAGCATATCATTGGCATGGGCGGTGTTTTTGTTTACTGCGGCATGGTGTACAGCGAGCATGGGATGGTTGCTTCTGGGTTGGACTACCTCTTTGCTGGAATACATGAAGAAGAACACGACGTTATGTGGGTAGTGTTTTATCAGCGTGCGGCCGACCAAGGCAGTCTCATGAGTTCAACGACGAGGTGTCGAGATTAAGCAGAGACCTAGGACATGTATGCAATCTCCAGGCTTGATGTCCCACTTCCCCAAATCCCTGCGCTGTAAGCTGCGATTCCTCTGGAGCAAACCCGCGCGGCGACCGTGGAAAAAAAGGCGCCGGACGCCCCTGGAACCCTCCCGAAGTCCGCTAGGTAGTCATAACCCTAGTCGACATCGACGCCCAACCTCCGTAGGTCCTTCTTCGCCTCCTCAATCTCCACCATCAGCTCCTTATGCGCCTGAGGTACGTCGTTGAAAGTGAGGACTCCCCATCCGAGACGAGCTAGGAGGTAAGCGCCGAACGAGACCAGGACCCAGAGAGGGAGCTGTGCGGACGACAAAATAGGTTAGCCATTTGCTCTCTTGGTATGAAAGCGCTCTGGGGAAGGAAGCTGTAGAGAGGACAGGAAGACGCGAATATGAATTGAAAGTTTGCGTGAGCTGTACGTACCACGGGGACGACCTCTGTCTGGACAACAGGTGGGAGTGGGATGAGTTCCAGGTAGAGGCAGAGGTAGAGCTGCAGGTTGTCGCATTTCGAAGTTAGCTACGGTATGTATGACACGACGGTACCCGATCCAACAGCACGAGAGGACTTGGCTGTGTCTCTTATGGGAACGAGCAGGGTCGGGAACGGTATTGCGTACCGATGTCGCCAACAGGAACATCGAGATAGTTTGCTGGGCGCGCGTCATTGTTGCGGCTTTGGGACTCGATAACTGGGGAGAAGGTGAGTTTGTCACGCGTCTTTCGAGATTTTCGCGAGGTAAAGTTCGCGTCGCTTGGGCTGGTCGGGTTGAGAGTATGGCCTCCAAGGATCGGGACACGATGGAAGTTTGGGTGAGCGAGCGTGATGTCCTAAGAGGAAAAATATTCGGTCCTCTTTTTTTTTGGCTTGGACAAGTGGAAGGTGGCCTGTGACATTTGACAGATCGCAACCCAGAATTGCTATGTCGTCAGGGGTAGGTAGAATGGGGCGCACGGGCCAAGCAACTCGACTCACTCATTGCAGGCTGAACAGACTCCCGACGACATCCAAAGGTCAGGCTGATGTCCTAATTAGGTGTCGCCAGCGGGAGGTACTAAAACTATCACGGGATTTCTTCCGTACAGCAGTCTTTCTTGTCCTTTGCGCTACATATCGTATCTCGAACGAACAACGCAGACTAGACCTGCCCTCTCACTGTCATTGTTTGGCGCCAGCATCATTGACCGAGCCAATCTTGGATTGCTGCACAAGGATCCAACGAAAGTTGTCCTCGGGATAAGTACTCCTTGGGACCGTATTTGCTCCGCCTGTACGGCTCAGGCTCAGTCTTTGAGGCGACAATCGGACGAAGATCAACCGTTCTCAGCTCATGGCTCTGAAGGAATGCGGCTGGAAGTGTCTAGTGATGGTTGAGATGACTCTTGGGACGACGACCTCGAGGTTACCCGGCCAGCCATAACCCACGGTCTGCTGGGCCAGATAGGGACAAAATTTGGCCCGCTGATTCGGCCTTCTACAGGGAGTATCGTGCCTCTTCCTTCTCCTTCGTCTCAAGGCTCACTCCTCTGGGCCCGGTGGCCGGCCGCCCTTGACTCGGAGCTCCTCGTACCTGAGCTCCCAATCTGGAGCCTCAGCCATCGGGATAGGAATAGGCCTTGCTCTGTTTAATAACCCTATTTGGAAAGTTTTAATAACCCTATTCGGAATGCAGATGTCGGTGCTAGTCATCGAATAAGCGACTTTGTGGACGGCGGCGGACTTCCCGGTGCTCTGTGCGGATGCTGTGGTCGTGGTCTCGCCTTCATGGGCGGGTCGTGAAGCGGATCCTCAACATCACAGTTACCCGGGCGAATGGTTTAGCGGTATAACGCTTCCTTAGCATGGAAGAGGTCCGAGGTTCGATTCCCCGTTTGTCCAGTCTTTTTGCTTCTGGAGTCTCGAATCTTCCTAGCTCGATCTCCAACAAGGCTGCCTCCCATCAATAGGTACGGAGGAAGTTGGTTGATTTTTTGGGGGGCTTTTTGCATGCCAATCACAATCTCCAAGCCTCACAAATCTTGCAGACTTCTCGAAAGGGCTCGAAAACTTCGATACTTATCGGCAGCGAACAGTAGTTGAGTAAAGGAAGCAGGCATAACGTGGAAATTGGTATTAGCAAAATAGTGTTACAGATTATCCAAGTCGATCGCTCTGTGATTTTGGGAGCTGTTCCCGCCCAGTCCCGTCATAAAACGTCATCATTCCTCACTCCAGGACGAAATAGAGAAACACTAAAGCGTCCCCTTCCCCTGCCACGTCGCCAGGCCGAGAAGGATGGTGGCGCTGCCCAGGCTTCCCAGTTGCAAGCACAACCACCAGACGCCTTCTGTACGGACGGCCGTCAGGAAGAAGAGCACGATTGCAACGGCAAAAATGGGGCCACTAGCGAACCCGTAAGTGCTTCTCAGGGGTTATTGTTCCGAGCACAATAGCCGTTGTCCAGAATCCTCGAACGTTGACGAGATGGCGGGAGGTGACAAGGTAATAATAGTACAGACTGAAATGGCACGCAAAGAAATAAATGAAAAATTGCCCCTTTGACGAGGCTAGTCTATGTGGGGAGGAACCCGGCCGACGCGGCGTCCTGTTCGGCCCAGGACTTCGGGAAGAGGGCGATGCCCGCAATGATGCCGGCAGCCAGGAAGGCAAGGGACACGAAGCCCCAGATAAGTCCCCAGAATTTTGACGATCCACCGTACTTCTTCTGGAACTGACTAGCGTCGGAGCTTGGAACCTTCCGGATGATCAAGTCATCGCACTGCGGACGAGAAAGGCAGGATAGTGTCAGTGGCAATCACTCGCCACAAGAAAGGCAGGCGGAGTTGGGAGGAGACGACAAGGAGGGGGAGGAAGACTCACAATATCCCAAAGACTGTACAGGCAAGACATCACACCAATAAACAGGATGAAAAAACGCAGAACCACCGCGTGAGCAATGAACCAGCCAACGACCATGAACGCGATGGAGAGCAGGCAGGTCATCAGGGTGAGCCAGTCCTTCTTCCCCCACCACATGGCTATGATCAGGAACGCGCCCAGGATGAAGGACAAGATCTTGCTGGCGCTGACGTCAAAGCCGCAGGCCACGCACGCGGCGCCGATCAGCGACGAGCCCAGGTACCCCGCGGGCAGGGTGATGGCGCCGACGCCGCCGCGCATGTGGGTGGCGCCGCCCTCGCGCGGGTCGAGCTTGATGCCCTCGACCTTGCCGCAGGTCAGCACGCAGGTGATGGCGTGCCCGAACTCGTGGAAGACGATCACCAGCATCTTGAACGGCCACAGGATGCCGCGCACGTAGGGGATGTTCCACACGATGACGATCCCGACCGCGTAGGCCGCGATCACGCCCAGTGTGATCTTCTGCGTCTGCGTCAGGTCGAACCTGCTCGTCCTGTACTGGTGATCTCTCGCTTCGAGCGTGTTGATGGCGGCGCTCTCGGGCGACAGAGCCGCTAGGGCCGCCGACCGGGCAAATACTCGCGCGGCATCGACGATCGTGGGAGCCATGGCAACCCTCTTCTCGTCCTATCTCCTTTCCGTCGCGGTCTCCGTCCCCTACTTATCTCTCTTCGTCGTAACTTCCGCCGTCTGTACTTCCTTTCTCTCTATAACTCGTTCTCGTTTGCTAATTCCGCGGTCGAATCTCAATTTCGTCGTCTCTTCGTGTCTAAGTAGAAAAAAACGCGTCTTAGGAGGAGCGTAGTGGAAAGTGGGCTGCGTGTGAGTGAGCGGGAGGGAGGGGTATGTTTCCCCCTGAGTGAAACGATATCCGTTCGCAAGTCTAAGCTTTAAGCGAGTGACTCTGGCGCGCGAAACGGGAATCGAATCGTGAGCAATGAAGCCTGGATTAAACGATTGATCGAGTGTGAAAGGGAGGAAACGAAAAATAAACGAAGGCAAGTCGAGTGAAGGTCCGGATCTAAGGTAATATGAAGGGAAACGTGAAGAGAGAAGGACTAAACGAAAGGTCCCCGGCCGCCCTTCCAACCTATTAACCTCCCTACGGCCCTTTCTGTGCTCTTCTCCAGGCCTCCTACTCCCCCGGCCATTCGGTCGGTACCTCCGCCTGTTTTGTGAGCTGACGTGGACGCAACTGGAAAGACCCTGCATGGCCACTTCTCGGCACGCCGTCCGACCTTGGCCTACTGGGCCTGGCGCGCTGGTCTGGCGGGCTGGGCTTGAAACCAGAAACCGCCAGTGAGCCAGTGAGGTCGCGCGCTGACTAGGCCGGACCTCCTCAGGTGGAGGCCGCGCATTCTTGGCTCCATTCGGACGAACAGGAACTAGGACCAAAGTTGCGAGCTGCTGTGGCGGTGGTGGCAGGCAGTGCTACATACCACCTACCACAACCACAGTGATGGAGGACTGTAATTGGTATTTTTGGATGGTGCAACAACCGCCGGCTTCATGCCAAAAGCTTGCGTGCGACGCTGAATTGATCCACCACCACTTTCAACTCCTTTCAAGTCGCGACGGGATAAGAGGGGTCGTAGGAAATAAAGTTTGCACGGGATGCCGGCTGTGACGCTGAAAAATGTTACCGTCGTGGTGAACTGTGAGCTGAGTACTGGAGTCAATCTCTTCGGACGGGGAGTTGAATGTCTGGAACGATTGCCTTCAGAAGATTGGGGTTGGGGAGGCATGTTTGCAGTGTCTGGCACAACAGGAAGAATCGCTGAACTGACTCGCTCATTATCGACCAACCCTCAATCTGGCACGACCTGCCAACCTACCAAACTGCCTGCCTTGGAACATTCCATCGATCATGGAATGGAAGACATGCATTCTCTCCCCTCTTCGTGGGAACGTGGGTGCTCGTACCGATTGCTTCGGGGCTTGGACAGCTGGCAGCAAACAAAGCCGGAAGGGCTTACGACGCCGGTTCCATGTCCCGTCCGAACCCGGGATGCACCCCGCGCCGCGCATCGCCTCAGCCACAGTCAGACACAACAGGCAGCAGAGGAGCGGGTCTCCCCTATCCCGGAATGTGGGAGCGAGAGCCCTCGTATGAGTGGCGCAAAACAAATCAAGGAAATCTAATGCACTAAGACTGGCTCGATTCTACGAGTGGTAGTTGTACACTAAAACACGAGAAAGCATGTTTCTCAGCTTTCTCAGCTGACTTGGATAGTCCGCAAAAACGCGGGACTCTCCGCGCCCTGCTTGACCCTGGCAATAGGCGTGAGGTACTTGTCGTCCTCGTCCTCGTCCTCGTCGCCCTCGGCCCTATCCGCCCCGAGCACTTCCCGTACGTACTGCTGCGCAACGCGGAGCCACATGGCCTTCTCGGCACGGCTGGCGCCGAGACCCTCCCAGATCCAGATCTCGCGGCCCTCGTCGTCCAGCAGGAAGATGTCGGCGCCGTCCAGGTCGCCCTTGGATATGGGCTGCCCTCCGTCCTTGACTAGGCTCAGGGTGAGCTTCCCCGACGCGTCGCTCAGGCGGTAGAGTCGACGGGGACGGCGCCGCTTGTCCTGCTGCCGTGCCTTCTTCGACTTGGGTCCCACGGGCCTCCGCTGATGGAACTCGGATGGAGAGGAAGTTGACGAGGAAGCTGCTTCTCCGCCGCCGGCGGCGCCAGCAGTGGGTTTGAGCAGGCCGACGACGACGCGGGAGCGCGCCTCGGCCTGCGCGAGCACCTCGACGTCGACGTGCTTGGCGAGCGTCATGTCGTGCACGACCTGCGCGGCCTTGGCCTTCTCCATGGCGCTGCAGCCCTTGCCCTGCCAGACCCAGATCTTGACGCCCGTGTCGAGGATGAAGACGTCGTCCTCGTCGAGGCTGGACGCGACGGGCTCCACCTCGTGCACGACCACCGAGTCGCGCCTCCCGCTGCCCTCGAGCTTGAACACGCGCAGCAGCGTGAGGATCTCCTCCTTCTTGGACTTGTCCTCCACGTGCCGGAACCCGGAGCGCACGCCGCCGGACCGGATCGACAGGCGCGGGAACAGCGCCACGAAGTCGTCGGACGGGCTCTGCTGCAGCTCGCGGTGCTGCGTCGCCTTGCCGCCCAGGAACTCGTCCAGCTCGACCGTCTTGTAGGCGGCCGTGCCGGCCTCGTCCTGCGACGTGTGCCGGCCGAGCCAGAAGAACGCGTCGTGCCAGAGCTTCTTGCGAGCCTCCTCGTCGCTCTCCTGGGTGTTGTCTCCGGGCTTCTTGGCCACCCGGTAGGAGTGCAGAACAATGTAGCTGTCCCCGTCGTAGAACTGACCGTACTTCTCCCGCGGCCAGGGGACGACCTCGAAGTTCTCGATACGCCAGACCAGCAGGCCCGGCTCGACCCCGACTTTTCCGTCGTTCCAGGCCGGCTCGGTCGCGGCCGAGTTGTACTTGACCTTGTGGTCGATTTCTGACCCGATCAGCTCCACATTGCTATCCTTGATATCGTACTCTTTAAGGTGCACGAGTCCCTGGTTAGGCGGCATTTTTGCTTGTAATTTTTGTTCCTTGTTCCTTGTCTTCTGACCGGCGCCTTTGTTTATTTTCCAGTTCGTTCTTATGCCTTCTTCTCTCTTTTGATTTCTTTGCAAATTTTCTAATTGTTTCGTTTCTTGATAAATTTCCGCCCTTGAAGGTGCAGGGGCTATGAAGAGTCGCCTTGGCCTTGACGAAGCGAGCGTCGGTAATCGGCAGTCGGTTGCAGCAGCAGCAACTTTCGATGCCGTCAAGTGACGTCGGTTTTCCCTCTTCCTTGTTTCGGCTGCCTCTCAGTGGGTGTTGAGTGCCAATTCAGGCTGCGAGCTTCAGGGAGTGGTCGGGGTTGGGTTTTGCTCGGGGTCGAAAGATGCTGAGAATACAAAGAGAGGGGCAGGGAGGTGAGAACTGAGAACTGAGAAAGGGAAGGGAGGGGCCGTTGGCCTCCTTTGACACCTGTTTCGAAACACCAAAGTTCTAGTCCCCGTGTGGGCCGCTGACAACCGCCCAACACCTTCGTCTGAACGCCCAGCCTCATCACGGGCGGCACCAGAGCACCACCACAGCATGGCCAGCCACTGTGGCCGATTATTCACAGGTTAGAGACTCGAGGGCATCCAAAAGCGGGCAGAGAGTGGTGAAAATGCGGGGTGATTGGCCAGACGCCTGACCCCTCCCTCTGTTTCATCCAGATCCAAAAGCGTCTGCTGAGCGATTCCCGGAAACCGGTTACGGTAATGATGTTCATGATCAACAGGGGTATGAACCACGTCTCAGGGTCTTTCTTCTTTTCTCTCTCTCTCTCTCTCTCTCTCTCTCTCTCTCTCTCTCTTGTTCAGCCAAGTTGTGGTTGCACGTGAATGAATACCAGCTCTCAATTGAAAGGAAAGGGGGCACAAACAACCCCTTTTCGAGGGCTTGGCATGACGATTCAGAAGTATCACCACTCGCAAACTTTCTTTGTCTCAGCACACCTGCACGCCCGCGCGTACATGCGTTTGCACACATTCGCATGAGAGAGGCAATGATGGAGGGTCCGTCTTTCCAATGAGCCGAGAATGGATGGTGGGTTCAGTGCCCGAGTGCCGGCCTGTCAGCTTGTCTCTCGCTCCGTCACCCTGGGTTCCAAGTGGTTTCCAAGTTGCAGCCCCCTGTTGATCGCCCGTCCGTCTCTGTTGCAGACCCCTGCTTGGTGGCTGTCTATCAAACACGACGCCCTCAGTACCGGTTTTCCCGCACGATTCACCCGTAAGGCTTTGAGGATTTCGCCCGCTATTCTGGCGGACAAGCGATCTGCCATGTTGCCAGGGAGCAATGCCAAGAGGGTCAAAGAGGTCGAGTGGGTGTGTGGTCCAGGAAGTTTTGCGACAATGCGACACGGCTGCACAATGCGTTCTCGCACCACGCGCTTCTCTCCGCGCCAGCCGATATAGTGATCGGCCATGTATATCGAGGCTTGTCTTCCCGTCTTTGCCTCATCGCGACGATCATAGCCTCTCTTTCTCTTTCCTCTCTTTCGGTTCTCTCTTCTTATGGATGCCGTTTATTCCCCTTTCATCATCTTGTTGTAATAAGAGCGATCGCTGGCGGGCATAGACTTGGTTGTTTCGATTGACTTTATCCTCTTCTTCCTCTTTTTTGTTCCATACGATACCACGACATACTACACTTCGTTTCTTTTTAAGTCTGTAATTATTTCACTTCTTCACTTTTCTTGACGTTCCATTCTTTCGATCCGCGGTCGCCAGTTCTTTTATACTTATTCTTTCTGTCTTCTCTGTCTCCGTCTACTTTCGTTACCTATTTTATTTTGAACCCCGCGCGAGAGAAACCATGTCTCTAGTGGGCGGCCTGCTCGGTGGCGTCGGTGGCCTCGCGGGTGGTCTCCTCGGGTCTCCGAACCAGAACGACCAGAGTAGCGACAATGGCCGGAATCAGGCGGCCGATGCAGAGACGAAGGAACCGTCCGAGACTCCGGAGGAAGCGACCACCTCGGCCGGGAACAACGGTGTTATTCAGGTCTCCGTTCCGAACCTGTTGCCTACCATCCTGTCTCTAGCGGATCTTCTCAGCTCAAACTCGCCAACACCGGCAGCGACCATCGCTCCGACAGCCGCCGCCTCGGTGGACCAGACAACTACCTCTACGCCACAGTCCACGCCCACAGAGACGTCACAATCGTCGCTAGCGGCTGAGACTACGGCGCCCCCGACGGAGACGGCAGCTACCTCGTTGGTTCCGCTGCTGACGGGTTCGACCACGACATTCGAGACGACCCCAGTTCCCACACTGGAGTCATCGGGGCTGCCTTCAGCTCCTGTCGAGGGGGCCGCCGTAGCGCAGAACCAGAACTCGATGGACCCTGGCCAGAACCCAACTATGCTGGCCCTGATCATTACCATCCCCATCGCAACCCTCGTCCTGGTTGGAGTCACTATCGTGCTCTGGAAGGGAGGATGCCTGCGCTGCGGCAAGTTTAAGAAGCGGGCCATCATCAAGGACGAGATTGAGCACGAGGCCTGGGTGAAGGTGCACGAAGAGAAGTTTGGGCCATCCAAGAACTACTAGGCCAGTCGACAGCAACTGATTCAGACAGGCACGGACGACCTGACGAAACGACCTTTTTCAGTACTATCTGCCGGGAGCATCGCAGACCCGGCATAACGCTTTCGGTTTTTTTTGGTTTTTTTTTTTCACATTTGGACATGCCATCACAACGGAGTCCACTTCAATGTCAAGACACTGTACGGCCTTTTCACAACCACGCAGACTTGCGCAACAAAGCGGCTAGCCACGGAGACTTTCTGTCTACGAAGTTTCTCTTGCAGACGTTTCTATTTTTTTTTTGAAGTGTCAACATTCATTCTTCAATGTTTAGGGTTGTCGCTCCGTTCCACACAGCGAGATAGTACACGGGCGAGCGGGGAAAAGGGGGGAATGCCTGGGGGCATGCTTTTGCACATATTGCCTACCTCAACACCATGAGGCAGTTGGAGTCGTTAATCACCACACATCACTCGTAGCACAACCGATCGTTTCCATTATCTGTACAAAATGGCAGAGAGCAAAAGAGTAGCTAAAGCCAATCAACGATTCATCAGGAAGCCCTGTCACTTTCCCTCGTGCTATGCATATGTATTCTTGCGTACATAACTATTCTTGCTGATGTCACTTGTGCACCAAGTGTACCATTAACGATCTACCTGTTCGACCTCCGCCCGAACCGGGCAGGCAGGCAGGCATGCATGCATGCATGCATGCACTCGGCTAGTTAGTACGCGACCTGAGTGCTCAGCCCATCCAACTCCCTCTCCCAGCAGCGATGCTGCGAGATGCCGAAGCAGAACCTGTCGAGGAACGCCTTCGCCCCCTTTACAATACCGACCACCTCCCGCAGACTGCCAGGCTGCACGTTCCGCAGCGTCACGACGCCGTACGACTCGACCGTCTCGCCCGCTGCTCCGCCCACATCCGAAAGTTGCACGGCTGGACTCAGACCTTGTCCTAAAGCTACCTTGACAAGATCGACCCCCTCGCCCGTCGCGCCGATGGTCTTCAGGTGCCCGAACGCCTCGCGGATCCAGTGCAGCGCCCGCCCGCTGCGCGCCAGCGTGGCAACTGCCTCCTTGCCGCCGGGGACGTACAGCGCGTCGACCGTGGTGCTGCGCATGCCCTCGAAGTGGTGGTCGGCCTTGATGCCCTTGTCCTTCTCATTGGAGTCGTCGTCACTGCCGCGCGTCTTCTTCTGGCCCTCTGCGAGGATGTGAGCCCGACGCGGCGCGATCACGAGCGGGATCGCGCCTGCGACCTCGAGCGCCGCGCGCACGGCCGCCACCGACGGGCCGTCGTAGCCGTCTGCTAAGAGGATGGCGACCTTGCGCGTCGCGATCGTGGGCTTTTCCGGCATGAAGTCGAACTGGCTCAGCCCTGGGGCCTTCTGCCGGCTATTTGGATTCTTCCCTGAGGCCTTCGCCGGGGGCGGTGCGCCCACGTTCTTGGCGACGGCCTCCGCCAGGCCTGGATCGATCTCGACGAGGCGCGAGACGAGGTTCTCGTACACGACGTCCTCGTCGCAGTGGTCCAGCTCGAAGGAGAAGGCCGAGAGCACGTGCGCCCGCTCAACGTCTGAGAGGCTGTTGTAGAAGAGCCGCGCCTGGGAGACGTGGTCGGCGAATTTGGCGCTCTTGGCCCGCTGCTTGATCCCCTTGATCCTCTGCGCGAAGTCGACGTATCCGCCCTCCGAGGCCGTCGCGGGCGGGTTGACGCCGCGCCGGTTGGGCCAGTAGTTGATGGTGCCCTTGCTGATCTTGTGCCTACCCTGGCCGTCCCTGTTGAAGTTCATGACCGGGCACACGGGGCGGTTGATGGGCAGCTCTTGCCAGTTGACGCCTAGCCGCGTGAGCTGGGTGTCGAGGTACGAGAAGTTCCTCCCTTGCAGTAAGGGGTCGTCGGAGAACCCGATCCCCGGCACGACGTGGCCAGTGCAGAAGGCGACCTGCTCCGTCTCGGTGAAGTACTCGTCGACGTTTCTGTTCAGCTCCAACGTGCCGACGTACTCGACGGGGACCAGGTCCTCGGGCCAGACCTTGGTGGCGTCGAGGATGTCGAAGTCGAAGTCGTGCTCGCGCGACTCGGGCAGCACCTGCACGCCGAATCTCCAGCGCGGGAAGGCGGCGTTGTCGATGGCCTCCATCAGGTCCTTGCGGTGGAAGTCCGGGTCCTGGCCGCACAGCTTGAGGGCCTCGTCCCATACGAGGCTGTGCACGCCCAGTTCCGGGGTGAAGTGGAACTTGACGAAGTGGCGCTCGCCCTTGGAGTTGATCAGCGTGTACGTGTTCACCCCGAACCCCTGCATCATGCGGTACGAGCGCGGGATGGCGCGGTCCGACATGGTCCACATGAACATGTGCGTGGCCTCGGAGTGCTGGAAGACGAAGTCCCAGAAGTTGTTGTGGGCCGACTGCGCCTGCGGCACCTCGTTGTGCGGCTCCGGCTTTCCGGCGTGGATCAGGTCCGGGAACTTCATGGCGTCCTGTATGAAGAAGATGGGTATGTTGTTGCCGACGAGGTCCCAGTTGCCCTCCCTCGTGTAGAACTTGACCGCGAAGCCCCGCACGTCCCGCACCGTGTCCGCGCTGCCCCGACTGCCCAGCACGGTCGAGAAGCGCAGGAAGACGGGCGTTTCGCGCGAGGTGTCCGTCAGCACGCCGGCGCTGGAGAGGTGCTCCAGGCTCTTGTGCAGCGTGAACTTGCCGTGCGCCGCGGCGCCGCGGGCGTGCACCACCCGCTCCGGGATGCGCTCGTGGTCGAAGCGGTGGATCTTCTCGCGGCCGAAGGGGTCTTCCAGCAACGAGGGGCCAGTGTGCTTATCACTCGCCACCCGCAGCCAATCGTCCGTGTTGGACTGCCTCACACCGAAGTCGGATGTGATCCGTGATTTCTGATCTGGCTCCGTGGTGCTGCGGGATAGGTCCGCGATCTTGTCGCCTTGGGCGCCGGTCATGATGGCTTGTTGCGCCTTACTGAGAGTGTCTGAGATGACTTTGGAGGCCATTGTAAGGATGAAATGGTCTACTGTGGGAAGAGGCAGGTAGCATAGAAGAATACGGACTTCAACTGCGGTGCTAGCTTATTTTGTTAGTTATACAGGATAGGTGAAGGATCCAAGGGGGCGAATCTGATGTTTGAGCCTGTAGCAGCGTTGTCTCCGGGCAGCTGTATGCCCTGCTGGAATATGGGACGAGTCGTCGACGTCAACGACATTTTGCCAGGGTCTCTGTGGATTTTGTAGCTACATTTCAATGGCGTGCGTTAGTGGCTCTTCAAATATTTCCCGTAGTTGTAGATCGTGATGGGCGAAAATCGATGCAGGCAGGCGGCAGGTAAAAGCGCCAGCAATGTAACAAGCAGGAGATACAATGTGTCGCCTTCACGAAGCTCAGCTCTGATAACATTCTTACCGACCCGCCGGACCCAAGTGTCCGGGCCATCGCCGATCCTTAACGTCATTGACCGGAGCCGCGGCAAAATAAAATCCGGGCTGCTTTTTAATCAGGCCTGTCGGATTGGAGCAATTCTTCTCATTTTTCGAATTGACCTAGTCAAGTAAGGTCTTCAGGTGTCGAGGGTGATTAGTTCATCTTGGAGTTCAGGGGAACTTGACTCAGATCTCTTCTATTTCGTCTCTGACCCGAGAGTAGCCCTTGATGAGTCCTGGCCATCCTCCTGACGATCGTTCACCTCGCCCGTTTCGCCTCCCCAATCCTCATCGACGGTTAGTCCCGGCCCAAAGCATTTCGCAAAGTTCTTGGCCATCTGGGAGTCTTTAATCGCAAAAACTATCTCCAGACGATCCCAGCCCTCAGCATTGGTCCCACTCTTCCTGCCACCCCTCTTGGGTTCTCCTCCAAGCAAGACTTTCTTCCATGCTTTGGCAATCTCCTCGACCGGGTTTCCATATGCACCACACCCCCAAGCCCCCAACACGACCTTCTCGACGCCTTTGAGCCTCAATATTCTCATCACAGCCCTCATTTTGCGCAAAGCCATGTCGCGATCTTTCTCAAGCGCATACCGCGGCCCACCACCATCACCACCGTCGCCTCCTCGTTCTCCTTCACTTTTCCCCTCTTCGACATCCGGATACCTTAGCATCGCGGCCGTGATGACATCGATGTAGAAGCGTTCCTGGCGAGGTAGCATGTCAAGCAAATCCGGGTCTGCGCGGCCCTCGTCGTCCCAGCTCGACGTCGCGAAGACGAGCACGTCGGGCGTGTACACGGCCCCGACTTCCGGTAGGCGGTAGAACTCCTCTCGTAGTGAAGGGTAGAGCGTCGTTCGCGAGCAGAGTGACTCCTCCTGCGAAGAGGCACCTGTCAACACCCCTCCTCCTGGACGGAGTGGCGATGCCATGTTCAGGATAGCCACCCGTTCGCTTGGTCTCCGATTCCCCGTTGTCTTTGACGCTTGAACTAGTTTTGATGCGGCTTTCAGTGTGTCGGCGATGCACATTGTTATTTGAACCTGTGGCGTCGACGCGGATGATGGATTCATCATCAGTCGCTCAGCAGAACCCTCCCCCTTTTCGGTAGCTGCACCATCGCCACGCGTAGTCTTACTGCGAGCTGTGGAAGACTCGGAGGAAGTCGCCGGAGGTGGGTCGACGATGAGCTGCGAAGACTCAACGCCTTTTCGGGCGCGAGCATCGCTCTTGAGCAGAGCCGGGATGGTTTTGTTGATGGTGTTCTTCGCCCATTTTGCGCGCGCGTCCCGCATTGTGCTCTTGGCTTGGTGAATAGGTATCGGTTCGTCGATGATTCGACACTCCGTACTTATTGATGTCAAGTGCGCGTCTGGGGTTCCGGTCGGTACTCGACCACGGTGACAAGTAGACGCTGGAGCGAGAGGTGTTTTTCTAATGGCATGTAAGCGGTGAGTAAGCGCGACCCTTCGATAGCTTGAAGCCCAGCCCCAAACCGAGCTGTCGAATCACATTGAGGGATGGATGCAGCCCCAAAGCACCCCACTACCAGCGTTGCCTCCTGTATACGGACAGCTCACTCACATTCCATGCCACCCAGGACGGGAAGTAGGCTGTATAACACCCGTTTCGAGGGGAAAACACTTCGAGGGCAGCAGCGGTTGTAAGAGGAGATCCCGCTAAGCTGTGAATGGGTAGCTTTCTTTACAGCTCCGGAGGTATCATTAGCAACCTGGTGATGTGCATAAAATTGCATGACGAGAATGAGTCCCCTAAGAAACTATCCTCACTTAACATGTGGTGGTCTATGTCCCCAGCCAGTTTGGCCATTTTCCACCTCTACGCTCTGGCCATATTCCATTGTCTATCTGAGGAACCGATCTCCCTATCATCAACTGCCCACATTTGAGAGGATAGGCGGGCTGTCGGCCCCTGACCGATCCTCCGAACTTGTCCTCAGCGCCTCCCTAGTCTCGTCCATCATGCGGCTAGAGTTTGTTTCCCTTCAACTCCTCACCTTGGTCCTCCTCGGTGCGGCGCCCGCCTTGGCCAAGATCACCGATTTCTGCAAGGGCTTCATGCTGCAACGCCGAGTGAACGAGACGGCCGAATCCGTCGGCGTTGGCACGATCTCGTGCTGGTGCACCACCAGGATCAAGCCTTGGGTACTCGGCTTTTACACACTACATCTCAGAGAATTTCTTTTCAACAATGATGGGGAGCTGAGCTTCAAACCCTAGTAGGTCCCTCACTCTTACCCATCTCTACGCTATCCTGGTTTTCTCATTCAGTTGTTGATATATACCGTAACTCTGTTCCCTCCCCATTCCTTTTGCAGCCCTCACAGTGAGGAGCCTGGCGTCGACACATGCCGCCAGTGGCACCTTGACGGGAAGTCGGTCTCGATATCAGCCAACTGTATGCGCGAATCCGGCCACTGGGCGGAAGTATGGAGCTCGCTAGACCTCGGTAAGTACCTACATTTACTCTAAACACACGAGCAGGTCCGAGCAAAGATAATATCTCTGTCAAGTCGCTATGGGAGGAGGTGCGGACCAAAACCGCTCAGCGCCTAGCTGGTTTGTGGGCTAACCGGGGATGCAACACACAACAAATAGACGATATCCTCGTGATGGACGAGGAACGGGGACTCTTGACGTTCCATGGATCCTCCAGCGAAGGACTTCCGGGATTTCCTCATGACGGCTTGACTGAATCCACGGCCCATCGGCTGGGCCCTTCTTTTCTCGCCACGACCTCGCCACAAGCTGCAGTTCCTCACTGAGATATGGTGGAATACCTGTCAGACTGTTCTAGCAAAGACTGGCTACCAAAGTAAAATCACTGCTCGGAGGGAAAACTCTCATTACTCCACAGCCAATACTCCGAACTATCAAGTCCCTGCTTTTTATATTGTGCCAACGCTCGTGTCTTCTCTTCTTTGCCAGTGATTCTCGTGCAAGATACTCGTGCAGGAAGCCGCCGCCTGATCACTTTTCATTGAGGGGCTGCTCCTTCCCGAAGTTGCCAGTGAATCGGGAGCATCCATAGTCCTGTGCTATCACCGGAAGGTGGGTGTTGCGATCACGGTCACACCGGCTGGCTCGTGAGTAACGTCGCTCACCGGTTCAGGCAGCAGCCACTTGCTCATAGAGAGCTTCGGTCCTTCTCTCCGGTCTGTGAGCCCCTAAATCGGTCTCCCTCTTTCTCCCAGCCATCCCTCCTCTTTTTCCTGCACCCCAGCTTCTAGCCCAGACCTCGCCATCAGCCCAAAGGCAATAAAAGCTCACGATCTCCGTTGCTGAAAATACAACCCAAAAATGCTCCTCCGTATCTCACTGTCCGCTATTTTCCTATCGATGGCCCAGTTCTCGTGGGCTGGGTGGGCCGGCAGGTCCATCCTGGGGACTTGCGAGAACTGCACGTTTCTCTACGGCCCCTCGGAGGGCACCAAGTGGCAGAGATTCCACTGCTTTTGCCACGATGAAGTCGGCACTCCTAACTTGACGACCGTCATCGACTTGGACCTCTGCATTGTCAACTGCAACGGTCAGATGCTGAGGAGGAGGTTTGTTGTCCGACCTACCTACCTACCTACCTGATTATCTGCCTCTACCACTCGCGTCTCCCTCTATATCCTGTCTACTTGATCCCCCTGTCTTTCTTTCTCCTTGAATTTTTGGTGGGACAGCGAAAGGTCCTCTGCAACAATAGCTACTGACAGGCCGAGTTCTTCCATCAACAACATGTAGCACTCATCTCTACGGAAAGACCATCTCGGACACATGCGAGCCCGTGAAGGAGATGAATAGGGACTACTGCTTCATGACGACGTGCAAGAACCTCAACGGGAAAGACGTCGAGCAAGACAGCTTGAAATGCCTGAGTAGTTACGCTTCGCTTCCCCCGCTCTTGCTTTCTGTCAAATCACGGGCAGCCACATATGTGGATGACGCCTGCGTATTTTTTAGCATCAGGGCCGCTCTGACAATCTGCTTTGCGTAGATGATTTCCTGGAGAACAAAAACGGCGGGTTGGCGTGTCGGATCTGATTAGTAGCCATCCTGACAGTGTGAGGAACTGAGGACGGTGATGACCTGGCTGCCTTGGTGAAAAGGCATGATATTGAGAGTTGATTGGGTACAAAATCGAGAGGAAGGCGTGAATGCCATTCTTGGCGATGACGTAATGCTCTGTGGGAACCAATCGTTGGACCCAAGGGCTGAATGGGATCTCTTATAATCAACCGTAGTTTTAGGAATTATCTCATACCATGAAACGGACGCATTTCCTCTTCACTTCCTTGCACAGTCAGGGAAGCACAGCCGCGAGAGCCTGAGAGATCAAGTCCACAACGTTTGCAGATCTGGAATAGATTGTAAGCAGAAGTGAACTCTTCCGTGTCGACACGAGGCTGACCTATAAGCCCCCACCCATGGATATCGTGTGACGGTGGAAAACGCTCTTAAGGAGTGAGATTTTGGGAGCCTCTGGGGAGAGAGTTAGAAGCTCTCCCAGGGCAAAAAGGTGTAGTATTTGTAGGCTTTGTAAGCCCCCAAAAAGTGCCTGGAACACGTGATTCCTATCGTCACATATCGGCCACCCCTGGAAGTCGGCCACCCACAACAACTACTAAGAGGCTATTCCGGGCCTATCTACAGCCGCACCACGATCTCCGCTTCAATCTCGCTCTCGTCTGAGGCTTCAATACCGTCGTCTGAAGCTATTTCCACCCTCCCAACCTCCGCCTGGGCCCTCTGAACGTTCTGCACGGTCGCGAACGTCGCATTGGGGTCAGGGTAGACAATCCTCCGTTCCCTAGGCTGGAGACCTTCCACTTGGGCCTCTAGACGTTGCGTTTGCATCTCCAGTTCGGCCAATTGATAATCCTTTCGATCCATGCCTTTTTAGAGCTTAGAAAGCAACAATCTCGTCGTGGAATTGCCCCCCAACAGAGAGGTGATCTCTCGGGCCTGCTAGGCCACGTCACTGGCCTTGTGCGGTGTAGCCCACGCAATCGCTGAGGTGTTTTCCAGGAAAGCTGAGGGTTCGTGAGGTCGTAGTCCCTCTGGGAGGCCCTCAAAGAGCCTCGCATCGGTGCGGGCGTTGCTGTTTTCCAGTAGCAAAGGGCTCATGAGAGGCTTGCCCATCCTCACCGGCCACAACCCCGTTGCTTTGAAGCCACCCTTGATATTATCGACGGTGAGGGCTTTTGATTGTGATTCTAAATACGCCTGTAGGAAAATTCGCTTGCTTACTACTATAGAGTTGTTGAATTGAGCGTTGTGGTCGATAATAAAGCGGTACGCGTGCTTGAGGGGGCTGAAGACGCTTAGATCTAGGGGCTGCAGTACGTGGGAGGTGTGCGGAGGTAGGTAGACTGGCTGGATCTTATGGATAATGCATAAGTCCATGAAATCTACGGTAATATGACTACCGTGGCCATCCAGAAAGAGTAGACGGAGGTCATTGGGGTTAGCTGGGGTGGTATTCGGTATGAACACTTCCTGCAGCCATTTGACCCCCGTGGAATTGTCTGACCAGCCGTTTTTTGTAGAGGTGAACTTCCAGTCGGCCCAGGGGGTCAACTCCGTAGGAAACCACTGTTGTTGTCCCGAGGCGCCCTTGAAAATAACGAGGGGTGGGAGGTGACGGCCCGTGGCGTTAATGCACTCAATGAAAGTCGTCCAAGTCTTCGATCCAGGGCTTTTCCGTTGCAGAGGCCTCGTCTGGCGCTTCCCCAGAACGATATCACGGCCTCCCTGACCCTCCAGAACCCCGGCCTCATCCATATTCCACCGGTTTTCCGGCTTGACCACGGAGATCTCCGGGAGAGAGAGCTTCCGCCACCAGTCCTTGATCACGGCCGTAGTAGCACCGTTGACGCGTGCAAACTCCATCCGACGAGGCTTCTGTGCTTGCAGAATAGGGTGCCGCTTAAGAAAGTTGGCTACCCAGCGTTTCCCTACCGGCCTCGTATCTCCTCGGCGTTGGAGGATGCGCTCCACGAGATACCGGAGTTTCCGGTGCATTGTAGGGAGTCCCTGAGCGGCCTGCGTGAGAACTCAGCCTTCCAGGGGCTCCTCTTGTGTCTCAGCTAAGCGCTGTTGGCCCGCGTGGGCTTGACGTGACGGGAGTCTCCCATGAAGTCGTTCCTGGAGGGTTGACCTCGGGACCCCCCATTCCAGGGAGGCCTTCCGCACAGATCGACCGCGCGAGACAGCCTAAACGGCCCAGGCGACGTCTTCTTCGGTATATTGCTTCACTGTTGGTTGGTTAAGGCATTTCGACTTTTTCCGATTTTTTCAATCTTTTTTTGTGTAGAAATGCGGTGTTCCGTGGAGAGGGTTGTTGGTGCGGAGGTCCATATGCAGGTGGCCGATTTCCAGGGGTGGCCGATATCCATGGGTGGGGACTTAATTACCGTCTAGACAGGGTGCAGCTTGCGGTGGTCAATAAGTCGCAGGGTTTGTGACTCACATGGACGGTCAGGAGAATGTATGTTGGGTCAGAAGACTGCCAGCTCGCGTATCTAACTTCGGCGCCGGGGACTAGCAGGACCTGGTGCAGTGACAACGCACGCCTGGAGCCCATAGCACTCCGCTATATAAAGATCGAGGCATCCTGTTTTCTGACCAACATCTCTGCCCTCCCCTCTCCACTCGTCTCTCCATCAACTACCACCTACCACCTCCACGTCTCAGCAATGTCTACCATCATGCTCCTCCAGCTTTTCTTTGTCATGTATTTGCTGGCTTGCGCTCCGTCAACCGTGAAGGCTGGCGACCTCGGGCCGCGCGGCGACGACGGCGTCAACAACTTGAGAGGTTGCGAAGACTGCAAGCTTGTCTATCCGGGCGCTGCGGACCCTTCGTTTTGGTGGATCTACAGCTGTACCTGCCGCGACGGCACGGGGCGCGGTCTTTATACCACCATCGACCTGAACGACTGCATCTGCAATGACGACGCGAACCTGCGAAGCGTCAATAACAAGTATGTTACCTCGCCCCCCTCCCTGGCGCCGTACTAGGTATCATGCGCGGCAGAACGAACGAAGGCTGACGGATGCGTCATGCACCCGGCCCTCATCCCCGACCCTCAGCCTCCTCATCAGGCTCGGCGGCAGTCGCTCCGATCCTCATGCAGGAGCTCTAAGAACGACGAATTCTGGTGGTTCGGTGCGACTTGCAAGGATAATGCCGGTCAGGAGAAGTAAACGGGAGAGATCTGGCTAGGTAAGTTGAGCGCACCCTACGAGACTCTGGTACACGAACCACTAGAATACCTAGATGTGCCAAAAGCCTCTCGAATCTCTCTCTGTCCAACGCCACATCTCGGTGGGAGAAACCACGCTTAGTGCCTAGGTACCTAGGACTTAGTTCATCTCGCCAGGACTGTTACTAACTCCGCTCTTTGATTCCTCTTAAAATGGACAGGCGACGTGATCGACAACAACAACGGTGTAATGGCCTGCACGAAATCTACAGCTCACTGACCGCGGGCTTCACTCGCCGATGAGAGGAGAAGAAGGACAGGTGAAGAGGAAGAGGAACATAGGTAAATTAAGCATGAAGGCGATGCGGTCGCATGCTGAATTATATACCAACTAGTCTTGAGCGATGGTTTCTAAGTTAGCCTTAAAATGGGATATTTATTTTATGGCGTACAAACTCACTGCGTGGCAAAGGGCTGAGAACATGCCAGGGTGTAACTGCTTGTCTGCAAGGCATATGAATCCAGGGGCCGTCGAGCGAATACTTGAAAGGACCAGCGCAGCACTCTTTTAATTTAAAATGCAGAGCTCGACGGATGAGCCATCCAAGAAAGGTTCTGTAAATACCTAAGTACTAGTACTTATAGTCCCCTCGTTTTGCCGTACTTTGAGGTCTTCGACAGCAGCAAGTTCAGTATCCCCTGTTCGACCCTCATCGATGATACCTCCACCTCGTGGCCGAGCAAGACGCCCGCGCTCAACAGCTCAGCGTGCCCGCATCGTTCTTAATAATGGTCTCTGTTATCGACATGAGCCGAGCAGAACGGCGATGAGGATTGTATTCGTCAGCTATGCTTCGCACGATAGTTCCGGGGCGGCGATCGTTGAGGAGCTGAGACGTTCAGGGGGCGTAAGAGACCCAAGATGTGGTCGCAAACACAAGCAAGAATGATGAACTGGCACTTACCAAGATCGATGTAGATAGGCTTTTGTAGGCCAGTCGAGAGTCGGCTCAGGGCCCTGGCAGTGGGCAAAAAGCGTCAGGTTGCCGTTCATTCTCGAGAGGGAGTAGAAGCGGCAGGTCGAAGAGAAGATGCCCCTGCGAAGGAGTCTTATCAGCAATACTATTTGCTATCAAGCGAGGCCCAGGGACGCGTACTCCTGTTTGTGAATCAAGCTGGAACCGTTATTCGAAATACAGCCGTCGAGGACGAGCGTCGAAGAACTAGAGAGCGTGTTGGGGTTGACGTTGTAGCAGCTGCAGCAGAGCTTGGGCTCGAAGTAGCTCTTTAGAATGGCCGTGGGGTCCACCTTGGCCGCTACCAGGAAGCAGCTGCCGCAGGAGTTAGAGATGCCGGCCCAAGACACCTTGAAGATGGACACGAAGGCCAAGAGGAATGAGGGATGCATCTTGCTAGGCGTTATTGGTTCGCAGGTCTGGTTGACTAGGTAGGTAGGTAGGTAGTTGTGGATGAGACAATACGCGGGTGGGTTGGTGGGTTGGATATCTGGTCCATGATCAAGGCAGCAAAACGGGGCTCCTTTGGAGGCCCTTTTCAAGTGCTTCCGACCGAAACATCCACTGCCTCGGCCATCACCCGACAGCGTTGGTCCAAGTTGCGTCACCAATATGGCTGAATTGCCTCATCAGTTGATCACCTTTCTGTAAGCACTTTTGCAGTCAGTCACTTCGCCTACCGTAGAGCGAACCAGTCGAGTGATGCCTCATTCCGGCTTGCGCACCGTCACTTGTGAGAGCAGCCCCGTCTAGGTACGCGGTTCGGTGATGCTCGGTTTAAATCACAGAACATCAACGTCCCTGGGCAGTGACGAGGCCATCCCTCGGAAGGCAACACCGGAGTCTGCGTTAGCCATAAATACCTGCCTAGTCGTGGAGACTCCCGCTCGTGAATGTTTACTAACTGCTACACTCTGAGTTCACTTCACCACGACCGCAGACAGGAGTCAACCAAGATGGTTCTACAGCTTTTGCTCGTCATGTGTTGGCTGGCTTCGGCCATGGCTGCCAAGCACGCTCCCATCAACTCCTCGTGTAAAGATTGCAAGCTAGTCTTCCCCGAGACCTCGCCGTTTTTCTGTTCATGTACGCCTGCAACTGCCGCGACGAAGGCGGCCGTGATCTCTATACGACGATCGACCTCAGCAATTGTATCGTATGTAATACCGATGGGTTCTTGATGAGCTGGGATGATCCCAAGTATGTGTTACCCCCCCCCCCCCCCCCCCCC